>CM048934.1:15150215-15260766 GCA_026686955.1 Epinephelus cyanopodus
TTTTTCTTTGTTAATAGGGGGTATGCACAGATTAATGGATATTTTCCCTGTAATAAGCTATATGTTCCTGAGACATTAATCTGTCCGAGGATAATGTTTAAAAAAAAAAAAAAAAAAAAAGAAAAGGAAAAAAGTAAAGCTTAAGAAAGATCTGTGGCTTTTGATGAAAGATCCGAGGCTCAAGTCCTTAGAGCCAGTCTACAGCAACAACTGGTACAAATGTCTGTAATGCAAATTGCAGATTTTCTATGGTCATGGCAAAAACTGACACTGTTAGCTGTAACATCCGGTTGAACTTGGATTGTGAGTCACGTGAAGTCTTCACAGCAGCCCCATCCTAATATATCCATCCATCCAACTAATATACAGCCAGCATCAATGGATTTACACTGTAATGTGACAGATAACAGATGTGCAATGTGTAAGGGACTGTTTGTTACGTATAAGGGGGGAGGGGTGGTGCAAAAAGGGAGAGGCATGTCAAAAAAAACAAAAAAACAAACAAGTTAAGCACTGGGTAGGGACTTGTGTTATTTATTTTTTATTTTTCAGAGGAGGGGCATATCAATTTAAATGGCTATATTTTGTAATTATTTTACTGGTGATTTTTAAAGAAAACCTGCCTGTTTTGTTTTTTAAATAAAGACATGTTTTAAAGGCATGTTTTTTTTAAAAAACAAAACAAAACACAGGCAGTAGATGTTTTCTTTAGAGAGTGTAAAAACACAAATTATCATTGGATAAAATGGCAGTATTTCATTTTTAAAAAAATCCATTCTATGTATCATTTGGACTTATATATATATGCTTATGTTTTATTAGTATCACGTTTGTTTTGTATTTTGTTCTTCTTGGAAAGCTGAACAAAAATATCATGATAATAATCATGTTTTTGTTCTGCCTTCCAAGAATAAATTCTTCTTCGTCATCATCATCATCATCATCATCATCATCATCAATAATAATAATAATAATAATAATAATAATAATAATCAGCATAATGATTTTTCAAAAGATTCAAAAATAAAATAAAATAAAAATAAATACACACCCAGCCACCCCCTCTCCTCTGGCAAGTAGAGAACAGTCCCTAAATTGGACCTATACAGCATATACACCTATTATGAAGGTAATGGTGTATTCTAGTAGGTATGAAATATCAAGACTGTGTAGTCTACATACAATTCAGCCTTATTATGTATGTTATGTCATTACATTTCTTTTGAAAATGTAAATAAAAAATAAACATTTTCAAATTTAATCAACTGTCTTCTGACTTTTTTTTTTAAATCCACCTTTTTTTTTTAAATTTTTTTAATTCACCTTGACTTTATATATTCTGTGTATTATCTATTTAGGTTACTATATATATATATATATTTATATTATATATATATATATATATATATATATATGTATGTGTGTGTGTGTGTGTGTGTGTGTGTGTGTGTGTGTGTGTGTGTGTGTGTCTTATGTTTTCACTTATCTTTTCACTCTTGCAAGGAGCACCTGTAACGCAAATAATTTCCCCTCTGGGATCAATAAAGTATTTCTGATTCTGATTCTGATTCTGAATAATTACAGTCTTTGGTGAAAAGAGGGCAGTTGGCGGGTTATTTTTGGATGTGTGGCCAGGGTTACAACATGCTTCAAAGTCAAAACGCTGATGGAACAATGCAACAATAACACTGAGCATTGGTTTCCATTTCCATTAATCACACTGCCTGCAGTTCATCACATGCCACAACAATTCTGCTGATGTAATGTTTTCTTTTTCCCACAGTTCAAACTAAAATGGAGAAGAATGAAACTTCAACAAACCATTCAAGACCTTCCAATTTTTATGCTAAGCTGAGCTGCTGCTGGTCATAGCCTTATATTTGGCGGACAAAGATGACAGCAGTATTGAGCTACTCAAATAACTCTCCTCTTAAAAAAAGAAAAAAAAGAAATTGAATTTCCCCTCAGGGGGATTAATAAAGTATAAAAAATAAATTAAAAAAATTAATAAGCGTGTTTCTCAAAATGTTACAGTTTTGCTTTTAACAGGTTCATGTATAAAGAAACAGTAAACCTCAAAAACAATAATAATAATTGCTCAAATCCAGTAGGTTTAAAAGCCTCAGCTTGATCCAGGAAGTGACCACTGACTCATTTTGAATGTATTGAATGATTTAATTTATGCCTGGCTGGACGATGTGATTCATTTTAAGGATAATGTGAGCTTGCAGGCGGTACAATATGTCAGCATTTGAATGTTTAATTTTTTTCCCTCTTTGCACAAATGAATAAAACACTGTATTTTTACAAAACCATATGACAGATGCATTTTTGAATTTAAAAAAAATACCACAAATCAATACTTGTTTGTTGGAGTGTACTTTTGCCTCGAAAGATGTCAATGAATTGTATGGAGAGTGATCACTTTAAGTCTACCAGTCAAACATTGAGCAATACGCAGAGCTGTGAACACAAAAGCTCAGTGAGTGTCCCAATAAAACCTTTTGGCAGGTCCAGTATTTGATCTGTGTGAACTTGTTCAACGTGCACCGCACCCTGCAGCAGGAAAACAGATGATTTGGTTGCTCATTTGCTTCCCGACATGCCTCTTTCAGTAAAGGAAGTAACTGGCAGAGGTTTAAACAGAAATGAAACTTAAGAGAAGGAGGCCAGCCCAGAGGAGGGACACACACAAGGTGGGAGTGGACAGACAAGCAGACAAAAGCCTGTCAGATTCGGAGCATCTCAGTCATCGAAAGGTAATATTCAACTTACATCATAAAAATATTCTTAAAATGCATGTCTTTTAAAAGGGACTGACAAGAATTAAAGTACTTTAAGGTTCTGTTTAACCCTTTAGGGGATTAGTGGTATTATACGATTACTGTACAATTAAAGGGTTAGAGTTAGGTGCTAAATTAAACTCCAGTGTGATCACCTGTGGTGTTTCAGACAGGTTTTTACTGCATGGTTTGGCAAAGTGCGTGTTTGCTCTGTAAGTTTCAATGTTTTCTTTCCTAATGTTTCTGCTGTTGGGATTTCACACACACACACACACACACACACACACACACACACACACACACCACACACACACAGTAATACCTTAGTGTAGAGTTACAACAGATAATTTGACTGACGTTTCCTTGTTGTGTGGAGAGATGCTTCGTCATCTTGACTTTTGAAATCTGTCCAACAAAAACCCAATGAGACATAAAGTAACCCACAATTCCTATTACCTGTGCAAGCAAACCTGTGTCCTCAACACTGCTGTCCATCCAGGCTCTTTTCAACAGGGTAACTAGTTACAACAAAAGACACAACATCGTGTTTCTACAAGCAATGTCTCCTGACTATGCACCAGCACAAGGTTCAAGGTTCAAGGTTCAGTCTTTATTGTTGAATTAAGTAATAATCACAATGTTGCTCAATTCAACACACACAGGTTTCACTGCCACAGCTTACTGTGTCTGGTATGAACAATAGTTCCTGGAAGTTAGCATCAGTTAACATTAGCAAACTTTAACTTTATATTTCTGTGTAGCTCATTAGCACACAGAGCACTGACTCCAACTCTTCTCTACAGGGTTCCCACACCTTTACACCATAATATTTTACCTTCATTAAATGCCCCAAAGCCATGTTATGTATAGTCAAAATGGCTCTTTTGACAGTAAAGGTTGCCGACCCCTTCCCTAACTAAGTCAACCATTGAAGGCAACGAGTACTAGCCAATCAAAGTGAGAGTAGGAGGACTCATTCCTTCGCTACCCTAAGAAATGCAAATTCACTTTGGGGAGACTGTGTGCTTGCTAACTTTACTCGCTCATTGGAAATTCCTGCCACCAGCTAGCTGCACATGCCAATGAGTATTGGGGGATTCTGGTGACGTTTCAACTGTCGCGCAGTGCAGCACCAGATTTTGTGTTAATTCAATGATGTTAAAAACAGACAATTGAAATTCAAAACTTTTCCAAAACGTTTGAGCCTGGAGAACAGTTTTTCCAATATCTTAACTTTTCCAGGAACTTCTTGACTGTGGGAACCCTGTCTCTATTTGTGCCATTACAACTCTGTGTTTTAGCATTTAAAACAGGTGACATTTTAACCTTGTCACCTGTGGGAACATTATGCCCACTGTCTGAGGGAAGTTACTCACTTCATTAGTCATTGAACATTTAGATGAATATTTGAGGACAAACCAAAAAAGTCTTTACAAAGCCAAAAATGAACTTAACAATCCCAGACACGACATTGCCAATTGACTAACTTTATGATTCTCTCTTATAGCAGATATGGCCACCGCTCAAGCATCACGCAGTGAGACCCACCCACTGGAGAAGCATATAACATGCCTCATCTGTATGGATGTGTTTGAGGAACCTGTCACTACAGCTTGTGGCCACTCCTTTTGTAAGGAATGTCTGGACCGCAACTGTAGGTACAATAACAGTATGTGCCCCCTGTGCAAGGCACATGTGAGTAGAACCCCACAGGTGAACATCGTCCTGAGAAGCCTTGTGGAAGAGATGAAAAAGACCCCAAAGGAAGTCGTTGATAAGTACACCGGGGCGCCTGGTGAAGTGGCCTGTGACATTTGCACAGAGCAAAAGCTGAAGGCTAAGAAGTCCTGCCTTGTCTGTCTTGCCTCGTATTGTTCAACCCACCTGGAGAATCATACTTCGACTGAAAGGTTGAAGGGCCACAAGCTGGTGGAACCTGTGGAGAACCTGGATGAGAGGGCCTGCCTGCAGCATGGACGTCCCTTGGAGCTGTACAGCAGGACGACAAAGAGATGCATTTGTGTACGCTGTACTGAGGAAGATCAGGAGGAGGTTGTTTCCACTGAAGAAGAATGGGGCAAGAAGAAGGTAAACTAAAACATGTGTTTGGATTCAAGTCACCAAAAAGTATTGCACGAGACAAAGTTTGGACTTTGACCTGCTTTTTTTTGTTGACTACAGGCCAAGCTTGGAAACACAAAGGCAGAGTTACATGAGAAGATTAAGAAGAGAAAAACGCGGGTGGATGAGATTAATGCGTCTCTCAAGAGCTGCAAGGTAAGCTGCAAGAGAGACAAACATGACTGATCCTGGGCTCGCCTGGTTTAAAGAGCCAATCAGACGAGTGTCAGTGAAAACTGGCTGAGCAGGTTTGCAACAGTGCGGCAGTTAAATAGTGCCAGCACATGTTTTTATAGAACACACAAATGATAATGCTGCTTCTCGGGCCAGATGGTGATATAATGAACTTTACCTGAAAGTCTCCAAGCAGTGGTGTAGTAGTATGGAAATGTTGATGCTTAGGCTGCGTTTACATGACAGGACTTAATGCTGATTATTTCCCCAGATCCGACCTTTCTGCCTAGACCGTTCACATTCATGTTTAAAGTAACCCATATCTCATATCAGTGTGAACAGATCTCTGCCCTTAAACAGCTCACGTGCAACCAGTAATGTTACACACATGCGCAACGGAACAAAACCAAAAAAGTCACATTTGCAAAACTGGTGTTTGGGGAAAAAAATGAACAATGTAATAAGGCAAGTTTCACCTCTAAATGATCGCAGTAATAGGAAGGTCAGATAATAAGTAGTTATGTGCTTGAGTGTGTAGTATCTTTGGAGAAATGGCTCCTATATCGACATTTGATACTGGAGTTTCCACGTCTAGATACAATGTGAAAGGTACCCTGGGTGCGTTGCTGCTGACGTTCTGGCATGCCGTGTCTATCTGCCTGTTACATGCATTATTGTCTTTCAAAATACACTTCCATTTGCACAGGAAATTTACCATTTACATACAGTCTCTTTCAAAATAAAAGCACTACGTCAGTAAAACACCTTCAATAACAAACGCATATGGTTGGGTTTAGGAAAAAAGAACTGAGTTTGGCTTTATAATCTTACGGGACGTGATCACCGGTCTTCCGGGGGAAAGTTTGTGTTTGTTGGTCCCACCTGCCCCACTTGGACTTTAGCTGCCTTTACTTTTGTTCTTTTTTCATTTCTTCCTGGCACTGCTGCGCACCGTTTAACTATAATGGCGACCAGCTGCGTATCATGCCAATGTGAAATGGCGGCTTTGTTTGTCCATGTCTGATGCCCCAAGTCATTGCCCAAGTGCCGGATTTCGACAACTTCACAGTGAGACTGGGTTTGGAGTGATGGGGCCGTGATGTGGAGGGTTTCACGAAGGAACAGTTCCTACAAACATTAGGGCCCTGAAACAAATATCCAATGGTTGCCTGTTGGTCAATGTTGGGCTGAAGTTTAGCGTCCATAACCCTAGTTTTTGAGGTGTGCCCCGCAGTCTTGGCCCTTGCAGCTTTTTCCCCCCAGCTAATTCAGTGTAATTAATTGGTGCTCACTCTGATTGTAATCATTTTGATTGGCAGTTCAGCTCAGTACACACTTACGAAACATAAAGAAAGAAAAGAAGCGCCGTCAAGAGGGCATGACATAGATATTAGGTGAGATTATTTTTCAGCCATTGAGCTCCTTGGCAGAAACGGTTTGTAATTTTTTTGTCATCGCTGTTCACTGGCACACAGTAAATATCCTTTGTTCTTTAAATGTGGTGGTGTTGTTACCCTGCTTAGTGTTATTTCCTCTCAAGCAGGCACAAAAATCTACATGCTCGTTGGCCGTTGGCTGTAATCTTTGCGGCGTGTTCAGGTGTAGCCTTATCCTACACAGGCAGCCTGAGGTGCACTTTTTGTTGCCACGAGTTATTTGTTGGTTTGGTGCATCTGGGTCTTTAAGATGTCCAAGGCTACATTCCAGTATCTCTGTTGGTGCCTCACAACGCTGTCACGGCCTGTAGGCAAGTTGTACTCGTCAGAAAGCATCTGGCAGTCAGGTTCTATTGGCTGATGACGGGGGCAGTCTACAGCAGGAGGGTACGGCTACAGTAGCCTTCTGTAATTTCAACGGACCACTCCGACACTGTACAGGGTGTGATCTGTTCCTACACAGTGAAGTTTTTTTTTTTTTTTTTTAAAGATTATTTTTTGGGCTTTTTGCCTTTAATATACAGGACAGTGTGAAATGGGGAGACAGAGAGAGTGGGGGGGGGTGACATGCAGCAAAGGGTTGCAAGCCGGAGTCGAACTCGCGACCGCTGCAGCGAGGCATCACCTCTATACATGGGGCGCCGGCACTATCCACTAAGCTACCGACGCCCCCACAGTGAAGTTTAACGTGGAGAAACCATGGATGTATGAACAAAAACGTGAATTCCAATATGACCGTTCCAACAGTTTCCCACTGCCAGTGATCATATGTATCGGATACAGGACCACTTATTACAGTGACCCAGATCTGATCACCATATATATTGTGTAACATTTCTGCAAGTGTTGTTGCTTGGCTTCACTCTTACCCTTCTGTATTTCCAGGACCAGCTGGACAATGAGTGGTGGGACATTGAGGCTGTGTTTACAGCAGTGATGAACACTGTAGAGGAAGCCCAGGCGGCAGCTCTTAAGCCACTAAAGGACAGGAGGAAGGCTGTGGTGAAAGAAGCAAAACACATCAAGACAGAGTTGGAAGATGAGATCGACAGGCTTGAGAAAACCATCTCTAAGCTGGACGATATATCTGCGCTTGAGGATCACATCCTTTTCCTTCAGGTGAGAGGAGTAGAGCATTTTTGCTGAATGAATATGATCCAATTTCCTCTAAATCTTTGTGGCTTTTATGGTTAGCTCTTCTCTGTAGCCTGTTGGTTCATCTGTCTTTGTCCTTTTCCCTGTCTCAGAGATACCCATCTCTTCAAGACCTGGACAGCATCAATGACTCAACAGATCTAGAGCTTGACACATCACTGTCTTTTGGATCCTTGAGAAAAATCTCAACCGCCATGTTGCAACAGATCCAACGGGAACTAGAGAAGCTGACGTCCACTGGTAAAGTTAAATAATGATGGTCAGTGTTAAAAGCTATGTTGACTTCATTGATCTAAAACTCTTTCTTTACTTTGCAGAACTTCAGAGACTTCCAAAGTTTACAGGTACGTGTTTCTTCCTCATGATATATTTTCAAAAAACTGGCTTTTCTTGTCTGATCTTGTTATTTTTAACTTGTAATTAACAGTGGATGTAAAGCTGGATCCAACCACAGCACACCGACGCCTTGTTCTTTCTGATGATGGGAAGGAAGTGAAAGATGGAGGGGAGGACCAGGAAGTAGATGAAACTCCAGAGAGGTTTGATCTGTTTGCCAGCATCCTGGGGCTCAACAGGTTGACCTCTGGGAAGTCATTCTGGGAGGTGGAGGTCAGTAACAAGACGGGGTGGGACCTGGGTGTGGCAAGGGGCGACGCAAACCGCAAGGGGAAACTCTCTCTGATCCCAGATAGCGGTTACTGGGTCACCGTACTGTATGAAGACGATAAGTACGCAGCCCTGACGTCTCCACCGGTTCGTCTTTCCCTTAAAGAGAAACCTCAGAAGGTCGGGGTGTTCGTGGACTTCGAGGAAGGTCTCGTGTCCTTCTACGATGTGACAGCTCAATCCCACATCTACTCCTTCACTGAGTGTTCGTTCAGTGATGAGCTCTTCCCGTATTTCAGTCCACATGTAAAGCAAGAGGAGAAAAACTCTCAGCCTCTGATCATATCTGCTGTGAAACATTGTGAGCAGGATGTGGATATGGAGACTGACGAGGTTTGTGCTCCAGTTTAGGGAAATTTTGGAGGTCAAAACGTTTGGTTCAATAGAATGTGGAGGGGGAAATTTAAAGCTCAGGATTGGATGGATTTAAAAGAAATAATTAATTGCTAAATAGAGAAGAATTAGAATTAGTACAATTATTTGGAAAAGGGAAGAACTTCAACCCTCTGGAGTCGACGGACATGCCAGTGTGTCCAAAATCACATTACTGATTTAAGATGACGTAGAAGCAAGACGCAGCCTTGCTGAGAATCCATTTCAACTTGTGTTGAGAGTGCAAACTTCAAACTATATACCAATTTTAAATTGTGTTGATAGGTCGAGTAAAACCAGGTTTATGACAAACATTTACGCTATGCTTTCTCCTGAATATTGTCATCACATTTGTTGCACGAAGAAACAGTAAAAACAGACTATTCTGAGGAAAGTGCTCACAAGCAAAAAAAAACATGACACCCTCTTTCCTATAGGTGTTGTTTTTTGTGTGATTTTAGGTCCAATGTGTTAATACAGTATGTCAAAATGAAAATGTAACTAAAGTCACACAGGTGAGGTTGTGCTGAAAAAATGACACCAAACAAGGAGAGGTAAACAGTTTTTAAGGTGAAATTTGACCGCAAAGGGTTTACTGCCATGTTTCCATCTTTTTTGGTATTGTATCCTTAGAACCCTGCACAAAGCGAAGCTGAGAAGTTGTTAGCGATGGTTTAATGTACTGATTTAGTTCAACATTTTAACCTCATGTCTACGGCATCAACTGTTATAAATGTCTATAATGCAAGTTGCAGATTTTCTGTCGCCATGGTAAAAACTGACACTATGAGCTGTAACATCGGGTTGAACTTGAATTGTGACTGACAGTTTCTGTGATTATGTACAGCAGACCATACCATGACTTAGTCATACCAAAAATTAGGAAACAAACAACAACATTCAGCCACAGGGGGAGCCACAGCGATCGGTCGCATTTCAGCCATTTTTAAGCATTTTTCTATTGTTATAGCGCCGCCCAGTTGCCAATTAGAGTTAAATTTCTCCAGTCACCTTGAGGCGTCCTGTTCTACATATCTACCAAGTTTAGAGAAAAACTGGAACAGAGAGAGACACACACACATAGTTTTTGTCATTATATAGTCGGCTTCTTCTCCGGAGCCTTTGTGCTCCACTGTCTCTCAGGTTAACTCGTATTGCAGCAGTGCCTGGATAGTGTGACGTGTGTGGTTGTGCTGCTGCCGTGGTCCTGCCAGATGCCTCCTGCTGCCATCATTAGTCATTAGTCATACTTCTACTGTTATTATACACATATCATTATTATCATACATGTATACTGCCAGATACTAATATATACTTTCAACATATTGTACCACAGTAGCCAGAACTATAACGACAATATTATTACTTTCATGAATGTTGTTGTAAGCTACTGTCATTACCGTCGTCCTGCGCATCTCTCTCTCTCCTGTGAAGCCCTGTGAGGCAAATTGTGATTTGTGATATTGGGCTTTAAAAATAAAATTGATTGATTGATTGATTGATTGATCGATAGTAAGCTACAGCCAGCATCAATGGATTTACACTGTAATGAATGACCCAATGGACCGCTTCACAAACAATGACAGATAACAGATGTGCAATGTGTAAGGGCCTGTTTGTTACTTATTGGGGGGGGGGGGTGCAAAAAAGGAGAGGCATGTCAAGAATATTTTTTTCAGCACTGGGTAGGACGTTGTTTTTACTTTGGCTCAGGGGAGGGGCATTAAATTTAAATGGTTGTATTTTTTATGTATTTGACTAGTGATTTTTTTCTTTAGAACATGTAAAAACCAGAAGTTATCATTGGATAAAATAGTAATATTCATTAAAAAATTTGTCTATTCTATGTAGACGTATATGTTTGTGTTTTATTAGTATCACAATCAGTATTTTTGTTCTTCTTGGAAAAGCAGAACAAAAACCATTTAAAAAATCTATTTAAATAAAATGAAATTGAACACCTTCTTAAAAAATGTAAGTAAAAAAATAAACATTTTCGAATTTAATCAACTGTCTTCTGACTTTGTTTTAAATCCACCATTTGAACAAATCTGTATCGTGCAACAGGGTGGTTGAGTCACAGCTGGGCTGGGCAGAGAACAGGGTGGTTGGCTTTTTCTGCAGAAATTAAATTGAAAGAAGAAAAAGCGTGCCCTACCCACCCCAAACATTGCAAGGGGGTGAGTCTTTTTACAGGCACCAGCACAAAGAAGAAAAGCATCAGGTAATGCAACACATGGATACACACTCTTATATCTTGCTCTTTTTCAATGCTTATTAACGATCTGTGCAGAGGACTAACTTTTTAAATCAGAGTTTTGAGGTTTTGGCATGATTAAAAAAAACAGAAAAGCTGTCAATGTTAGAGACTTTTGGTCACCTTGATGTTTGTGGTGATGTTAAATCAGTTTGAGCATCACGACCAGATTAAGAAGCCCATGCATGGAGAGAGATGTTTGTGAATTGGTTTAACGCATTTTGGTAAGTAGCCCAAACCCATGCATTAATTAGCAGCCTGACAACTCACTGAGATGCTCATCATGCATTATAGTAGATAATGTAGTCTCATTAAATGTGTGAAGAGCTGCATGACGTAATTTTTCTGACAAATATCTCAAAAGCGATACATCATAAATCATTTTTAACCACTGAGACTGAAAATCTTTTACAAAAGAGACCTGGCTGAAAATGCAACAAATACAACATATAATACAAAAACTCACAACAAAACAACAACTGTTCAAACAAAGTAGTGTCTCATGAAAAACAAGCACATTTCTATCACCACATTCTGTATGATGCCCTTAAATTCCTCAGTGGATATGGAGCATTCTACCGAATGTGTGCAAAGTCAGGCTGGAAATATTTTTGAAATTTTGTATGTTTTATTTCCAAAAATTATCCCTTTAATTATATATATATATATATATATTTATATATATATATATATATATATATATATATTCAGTACCAGATGTAAAGGTCACATATCTAGTAAAATGACTGTAAATTTTTATATTGTATTTTTAGACTGTTTTGGAATGTTTTTCCTCTTTCAAATTTGTCACTACCGAAACATATAGTATTATATTATACAAAAAAAAAAAAAATCAACCTGTTCCTGTACCTTGTTCATTCCCTTGTTTAAAGATTTAAATTTTTACAAATTTTGACTGAAGGTTTTCACAATTGAATCTATAAAAATCAGTGGCGATTGCTCTAAGACTGCAAGGGAAGCTCAGCTTCTCCTAAAATGTCAAAAAATAAGGGGTCAAATATGTTCTGTTGTGTTTACATTTCATTGACTAAATATGCGCTAGAGCACGTTCAACTTTTGTTCAGAATCAGCTACTTATCACAGGTCACTGACGCGACTTTCTTCTCACTCATTCCCGTAGCGTCACAGTGCATTAAACAGTGTAGAAGCTCAGCGTCCAAAGACTTCAATGGGGAAGCATAGAGTGGGATGTTCCACTGCAGCGAAACTAGACAGTCATTGGATAAATGCTCGGCTTTGTCCCGCCCATCGGACGCTCAGCGTCTCTGGGGGTCTATGGGGCAGTGGGCGGGCCTGGACGCTGGGCTTCTGCATGATGATTGGATGATCTGTCTGAGGCTGAATCCCTTTTTGATTGACAGCGAAATGAGCGAATCAGCGATCTTGAAATATAAACCACCACCGGAGCGATTTTCAAGTTTCATTCCGTTGTTCCGAGTTGATGTGGAGACTTTTCCAATCCTCCTAGTGACTTTTTCTTTGTTAAAATGACTAGCGACAAATCTAGCATCTTTTTCTGGTGTTATTGGAGACTGTACTCGTGTTTGGAGACTCTGACTTCTGTCACTCTGCCAGATACTAATATATACTTTCAACATATTGTACCACAGTAGCCAGAACTATAACGATAATATTATTACTTTCATGAATGTTGTTGTAAGCTACTGTCATTACCGTCGTCCTGCGCATCTCTCTCTCTCCTGTGAAGCCCTGTGAGGCAAATTGTGATTTGTGATATTGGGCTTTAAAAATAAAATTGATTGATTGATTGATAGTAAGCTACAGCCAGCATCAATGGATTTACACTGTAATGAATGACCCAATGGACCCCTTCACAAACAATGACAGATAACAGATGTGCAATGTGTAAGGGCCTGTTTGTTACTTATTGGGGGGGGGGTGCAAAAAAGGAGAGGCATGTCAAGAATATTTTTTTCAGCACTGGGTAGGGACGTGTTTTTACTTTGGCTCAGGGAAGGGGCATATAAATTTAAATGGTTGTATTTTTTATGTATTTGACTAGTGATTTTCTTTCTTTAGAAAATGTAAAACCAGAAGTTATCATTGGATAAAATAGAAATATTTCATTAAAAATTTGTCTATTCTATGTAGACGTATATGTTTGTGTTTTATTAGTATCACAATCAGTATTTTTGTTCTTCTTGGAAAGCAGAACAAAAACCATTTAAAAAATCTATTTAAATAAAATGAAATTGAACACCTTCTTAAAAAATGTAAATAAAAAAATAAACATTTTCGAATTTAATCAACTGTCTTCTGACTTTGTTTTAAATCCACCATTTGAACAAATCTGTATCGTGCAACAGGGTGGTTGAGTCACAGCTGGGCTGGGCAGAGAACAGGGTGGTTGGCTTTTTCTGCAGAAATTAAATTGAAAGAAGAAAAAGCGCGCCCTACCCACCCCAAACATTGCAAGGGGGTGAGTCTTTTTACAGGCACCAGCACAAAGAAGAAAAGCATCAGGTAATGCAACACATGGATACACACTCTTATATCTTGCTCTTTTTCAATGCTTATTAACGATCTGTGCAGAGGACTAACTTTTTAAATCAGAGTTTTGAGGTTTTGGCATGATTAAAAAAAACAGAAAAGCTGTCAATGTTAGAAACTTTTGGTCACCTTGATGTTTGTGGTGATGTTAAATCAGTTTGAGCATCACGACCAGATTAAGAAGCCCATGCATGGAGAGAGAGATGTTTGTGAATTGGTTTAACGCATTTTGGTAAGTAGCCCAAACCCATGCATTAATTAGCAGCCTGACAACTCACTGAGATGCTCATCATGCATTATAGTAGATAATGTAGTCTCATTAAATGTGTGAAGAGCTGCATGACGTAATTTTTCTGACAAATATCTCAAAAGTGATACATCATAAATCATTTTTAACCACTGAGACTGAGAAACAAGCACATTTCTATCACCACATTCTGTATGATGCCCTTAAATTCCTCAGTGGATATGGAGCATTCTACCAAATGTGTGCAAAGTCAGGCTGGAAATATTTTTGAAATTTTGTATGTTTTATTTCCAAAAATTGTATCCCTTTAATTATATATATATATATATATATATATATATATATATATATATATATATATATATATATCAGTACCAGATGTAAAGGTCACATATCTAGTAAAATGACTGTAAATTTTTATATTGTATTTTTAGACTGTTTTGGAATGTTTTTCCTCTTTCAAATTTGTCACTACCGAAACATATAGTATTACGCTGGGCTTCTGCATGATGATTGGATGATCTGTCTGAGGCTGAATCCCTTTTTGATTGACAGCGAAACGAGCGAATCAGCGATCTTGAAATATAAACCACCACCGGAGCGATTTTCAAGTTTCATTCCGTTGTTCCGAGTTGATGTGGAGACTTTTCCAGTCCTCCTAGTGACTTTTTCTTTGTTAAAACAACTAGTGACAAATCTAGCATCTTTTTCTGGTGTTATTGGAGACTGTACTCGTGTTTGGAGACTCTGACTTCTGACGCTCTGCAGTTACTGTCCCAAACGAGCAGCGGGTGCTGCTGTGAGCCCTCCACCCTCCCAAAGCACTCACAGGCGGTCACACTACCAGCCCCAGCTCGTGAGCGAGCTAGCGAGCTGCACATAATGGTAGACAATTTGAATTTAGAGTTAAACAGCAGGGCAGATCAACAGATTGATTTGGTTCAAAGGGTGGGGAAAAGTAACAGTTCTTTTCACCCATCTCAAAATCTTTGAGGTGTGTGTTGCTGTGGTTCTATGGCATGAGTGTGGTCGAAAAACAGCTTCAATTAAATGCTCCTTTTATAAGTTAGTCTCGCTACAATATGACAACTTTTATGATATAAACTTATATTATAGAATTCTTCAAAATCTTAATGCAGTCTTTCTTTGTAAAATGCATAACGCTGATCAGATTGATTTCAGAGTTAATAATGGATGAAACAGAACATAAATGTAACCAATTAGCATCATAATACTTTAGTTGATAACTCAATATATTTTATTTTTTACAAAACACCCAGTGTTTCGATAGTGACCATTATTCTGTTTTTAAGGTTGCATCATATTTCCTCAAATGTATGCCTTATGGTGGGAATTACAAATTCAAAGACAAATGTTTTGTGGTCAATAAAACAATTTAATTTTTGAGAGATCAGAGCAGAGCAGAGCAGAGTAGAGTAGAGCGGAGCAGAATAAAGCAGAGCATAGTAGAGTAGAGTGAAGAAGAGTGTAGTGGAGCAGAGTATAGTAGAATAGAGCAAAGTAGAGCAGAGTATAGTAGAGTAGAGCAGAGTAGAATAAAGTAGAGCAGAGAAGAACGGAGCAGAGTAGAGCAGAATATAGTAGAGTAGACCAGAGTAGAGCATAGTAGAGTAGAGAAGAACGGAGCAGGATAGAGCAGAGCATAGTCGAGTGAAGAAGAGTGTAGTGGAGCAGAGTATAGTAGAATAGAGCAAAGCAGAGCAGAGTATAGTAGAGTAGAGCAGAGTAGAACAGAGCAGAGTATAGTAGAGTAGAGCAGAGTAGAACAGAGTATAGAGTATAGCAGAGCAGCGTATAGTAGAGTAGAGCAGAGTAGAGCAGAATACAGCAAAGTAGAATACAGCAAAGTAGAGCAGAGTATAGTAGAGTAGAGCAGAGTAGAGCAAAGTAGAGCAGAGTAGAACAGAGTATAGCGTATAGCAGAGCAGCGTATAGTAGAGTAGAGCAGAGTAGAATAAAGTAGAGCAGAGCAGAGTACAGAAGAACAGAGCAGAGAAGAGCAGAATAGAGTATAGAGTAGAGCAGAGTAGAGAAGAGAAGAGTAGAGTAGATTATAGAGTACACCAGAGTAAATTAGAGTAGAGTAGACCAGAGTAAAGTAGATTATAGAGTAGAGTAGAGCAGAATAGAGTAGAGCAGAGCAGAGTAGAGCAGAGACGAGCAGATTATAGAGTAGAGCAGAGCAGAATAGAGTAGAGAAGAATATAGTAGAGCAGTGCAAAGCAGAGTAGAGCAGAATAGAGCAAAGTAGAGCAGAGTATAGTAGAGTAGAGTAGAGCAGAGCAGAGCAAAGTAGAGCAGAGTAGAACAAAGTAGAGCAGAATATAGTAGAGTAGACCAGAGTAGAGCAGAGCAGAGTAGAGCAGAGTAGAACAAAGTAGAGCAGAGTAGAACAAAGTAGAGCAGAATATAGTAGAGCAGAGTAGAGCAGAATAGAGTAGAGCAGAGTATAGTAGAGAAGAGTAAAGTATAGAGTAAAGCAAAGTAGAGCAGACCAGGGTAGAGTAGAACAGAGCAGAGCAGAGAAGAGCAAGACTTTGGACCACAAAATTATGGAGTTTAACTACTGACCATTCCATTTTGTCACTACCGAAATCATCATGTCACTACCGAAACTTTACCATTAGTTTCGGTAGTGACAATCCTAGCTATTTTTCAGGATAACTAAAGAATGCTAGCAGTCACATGGCTAACAAGCACATGTTTGAAGAGTTGTTTACACAGAAAAACATAATATTTTGCATAAACCCCCCAAATTTTTAAATAATTGAGAACATGTGTTTGGTAGTGACAGTTTTAAAAGTTAGAACGTTTGTTCTCAAATAAATGTCTTCCAAAGTCTGAAAATTTGTGTTTATACACACTGATTTTCAGACTTTGGAGGACATTAATTTAAAAAATGATGGGAGTCAGCGACTTACCATGCAGCCATGTGGGACGGGGGTGCAGTACTACACCCCATTCTCAGAAATTCAGGGGTGTGGCTAAAATCCAGACTTGACCAGAGCCTTAAAACTCTTGTGTTTTGGTAGTGACTTGAAAACAAGGGACACTATTTCTTTTTAGCATAGTTTCTTAATTTAAAAATGAATCCCACAATACATCTAAATCTTTCAACTTGTGTTTAAACTTAATCACAAAGATGTTTTAAATTACACTTTTGAAAAAAATATGAAAAATGTTTTAAGTGTTATTTACATGAATTCAATTTTAGAGGTCAGGGTTGGGGACAGCTACTTCCCAATAGAAAGTACCCTATAAATGGTGATTTTGTATTTATTTAGGTTATCACTTTTTCATTTAATGTCCTGGGTTTAAATAGGTCATAACATAATCTTTATAAATATCTATGTCTAAAAAATTATATCATTTTTGTTGTTGTTTGTTAAGGGACAGCACTTTGTACAAAATCGGTAGAATGCCCCATGTAAGTGTGTATAATTTTAGATCTTTGTGAAGACTGCTCCATGTCCAAGGTGCAGAGTAGGAACATGCTGTTTTCCCAAGATCTGTTAAAGCAACTCTTACCTTTCTTGCATTTCACATAGCACTGACATAACTCGTAACTCCATTACGTCCTCATTATGTCTATGATAGACGTAGGCGTTGGCAAGGTAACGTTAGATACACAGAAGAGGAGAGCGAGTGTAACGTTACAACCAAGACAGTCAAACGCAACCCCGGAGTTTTAAAGCTCGACCAGAGTCAGTGATGACTGATGAGTTTTAGAATAAGGTTCCAGTGCTAACGTTAGATAGTAGCGTTAACGTTACTAGTAAGTGGAAACGCACAAGGAAGATAACGTTAATGTTTCAGAGGTTACGCTACAGTAGGCTAACGTTAGCCATTAGCAACTGGATGCTGTGTTGTCATATAACGTTATGTGTTATTTTAGAAGCAAACTAAAACATTACGTTACGTGAGTGGTTACGTCAGTCGGAGGAGGCCTCCACGTGGGGAAGACAGACAGGACGCTCAGCTAATTGACCTATGGCTAAGCCACGCCCCCCTCCACTCACTCGGACAAACTATCAACATTCAGTGTCCGGGGCTATGGCAGGTGTCACAGTACACCACATTTTGCAGGTCACAGTGTGCGCTTGTGAACCGCATCTCGTCGCCGTCACCATCAAAGACAGCAAGTTAAAGTGCCACTGAAGTTAAGGTTTTTGGCTCAGAAAATGAGAAAAGGATAACGGCCTTTTTGCCAGCTTTACCAAGAGTGTCTCTCCGTTAGTTTGGTGCTACAGTATTTACATTGAATCATTCAGTATAACGTTTGCCAACCTTTGTTATCTCTGCCATTACAGATAAGTTAATGAAGCTAAGCTCCAGAAGGCAACGTTTGCTTAACTAGAGCCCTTTGGACAACAGCTAACAATGATGCACGATCACCAAAGTACAAAACTCGAACAAAACAGGCTAATGAACTCCCAGCAAACAAGGTGACATGATGAACAATGCAGCTAGGAGCTAACTTTAGGCTAACTTTAGCTAACGTTAGCTAGAGATGATAAAAATAACTTTATATTTCTTTCCAGCAAAGTGACAATATGTTGCCTCAAACACAATGTTGACTTACCTTAGAACAGATGTAGACATCCTTGTTAATCTTATTCACGTTGAGTTGATGTTGTGGTCTAACGTTCCTGCACAACTTTATCCAAAGGAGACACTTTTCTCGGTTGAGATGTGGTTTGAAGTGTAAAAAATACACCCTGTCGCCCAGCCTCTCAGGATACCGTAGCTGTGTTCAAAATCGTGCCCTATCACAGATATAGTGTGTTCGCCATTTTGTAGTGTTGTTTAAATTCTCCGCGGTTAATTTCATTCACTATATAGTGAACTATAAAATACCCACAATGCACAACAAATGTGAGTGAACAAACAATGTACCAAACAAAGAAACAAAGAAAAACATAAAATTTCCAGAAAAGTAAAACCCAGGGTACATTAAAAAGCAATCACAGAGGAGCATAGCTAGTAACTACCAGAGCTGACACACAGAAGGGCGCAGAGGTAGGCTGGAAGTTTGCCCAGTATTGCTCTATATATAAAAAATATACCAGTGCTGTTGTTTGCAAATGGTCAATGATGTCCAACCAACCAAATCAAAGAATGCAGTGAGTAGAAGACTTTGCAATTGTAATACAAAAGTAGAGATACATGGTACACTGAATCTAACCTGTGTAACAGCAGCAACAGAAAGTTAGCTGATAAGGCGGGGAGTCGCTGGAGTTTGAGCTGGCTTCATGTTACTGTGGCCTCTGACAGGGGAGCGTCTGCGGAGCTGCTGCCCGCTCTTTTCCCAGAAAGAAGGTCTGTAGCAGCAAGGAGTGAGGTGGAAGACACATTGTGATTTGAGGCTCTGGCTAACGTTGAGTACATGAATGCGAGGTCGATTCTGCAGCTTTAAGTAGTGATGACCAAATGAGGCCTTATGAACCACTGTCTTTATTTTTGGGAGCCACTAGATGGCGCTGTCTGTTCAACACAAAAACCAAGGGCGCCGTCTGGTGTGGTCGGAAAACAAGAAAAGTGGTTCATGAGGCTTCATTTGGCCATCGCTAGATATAACCCTTTGGCTCTGGTTAGCAGAAGGCTAAACTATTAGCAACATACTCTCGCCATCTCTGAAACACTTTCCCAAAATTGATGCATGTTATATTTTGTTTATTGTCAAACTCTTTTGACTCTTTTTGGTAAGTCCGCCTTCCTTTTTGGGGTAGCTTTGCACTGTAGGCAGTTGTTACCAATGCTGGACTAGCAACTTTCTCTGCAGGATTCTCCGCCATTGAATCAGGTTTTCACAAAAGGGACATCTGCATTTGTAGAACAGTGAATAGGAACGCTTTCTCTCTGAAATGACCTGTGATTAGCCAAAGGCTCCTGTCAAGGGCTAAATTTTCTAAAGCCTGAAAACATAGCCAGGAGAAGGTGCAGAAGTCCAGTGTTTTCAGTCTACTTGAATTACAATATGCTCAAAGTTTATTATGGGATTTGCTCAATGACAGCAAAATGAAGCTGTCTACTCCTGCTTTAATGTTCATAACATTTTGAGAAACACACCAGACATGAACCTTCAGGTTTATCACTGTTACTGGTCCAAAGTGGTGACCTACCAACACTAACAGTCACCATATAAATAAGCTGTCGTTTCTATCTCTAAATCTGTTACATAAGAGAAGACGGTAAGAAAAAAAATCTTGTCTTGTGCATTTAACTTCCACAGATACTCAGCGCATCAGACATGAGTCTCCAGGTTTGCAGCTGTTGTGGCTGGTCCAAAGTCACGACCTACCGTGGCCTGAGAATTCACCAGGGGAAGATGGGATGCACACCGAAGGGTGTGACGGTGACAGAGAGTGAACAGCAGTTCATATGTGGTAATGTGGAACTTACAAACAATCAGAAGGACATTGAGCTGGATGACTACGCCTACATCAAGACTGGTGAGTTTTGCGCAAAGATTCCTGAGTACACTTGTTCATTCCTCACATAACAAGCAATGATTGAAGTAAACTTGCCAGTTATGTCTCAAACAGATGCAGGATATTACTATTCAGACATGGACCTCCAGGTTTGTCACTGTGGCTGGTCCAAAGTCACGACCTACCGTGGCCTGAGAATTCACCAGGGGAAGATGGGATGCACGCCAAAGGGAATGAGGATCCCGAAGAAAGAGCAATACAGATGGAACAATCACTGGGGAGAAGCGGATGAAAGCAAATATCAGCCGGCTAAGAGAGATACTGTCAAGAAGGAGGTATGTGTTCGAGCAATAAAAAGAGGGCTATGGAGCGCAGCCAGTCAAAAGTAGTATTTTTAGCCATGCTGTTTAATAATTGTGATCTTAATGTAAGAAGCATAACTTTCCACTTTAACCTAACAGAATGTGCCACAGTCATCAAGCACCAACAGCCATACTGTCTCTGCAGCAATAACAGGCAGAGTCAAGGTGGAATACAACTCATGTATGTACAGGATTATAGTTCAGTCAGTACAATATTTTGAATAATAATGTGACAAATAAAGCAGCTGAAATAGAGAATTATATTCTTTCCCTACAGCGTTTTCAACTCCACAACGCTCTTCCCAAAAAGTCACAAAGTCACGCAGTCAGCTGCAGGATTTGTATACACTTCCACAAGTAAAGCAGCTGCATGAACATTTCAAATTCTCTGACTATGAAGCACAGACTGTATGACTAATGGACGTAGCTACTGTGATGTCATCCAGTGGTTTGAGAACTGCTGTTTTGAAGCCTCTAGTTTGCCATTTGAGTTTTTAAGAGCCAGAGGTAACCATATTTGGATGAGAAGGTGGATCTGAGTCAGACTATAGCCCTGTTTCCGCCAAACACTTTCGGTATGGTACATTTGGAACAAAAAGTAACCCTTCAGACATGGTACCTAGACCCTAGGACTGCTTAGCCTTTCCACCACAAACAGTACCCTTAAATGTGTGCGGGGTTGTTATCACTCACTGCTCCATCCAGCACTCACTGTATTTCCTCCTTTATCAGTCTGGACCTCGTTTACTGTCCACAGAACGAGGCTGTATGCCTACATTTTCAGAACAAAATAAAACAGGCTGCAGAGAGAGTCTCTCTCCATGGGATATTTAAAAGGCAAGCTCAGGGGTTTAGTGTTGCTGGAGCCCACAGGAACAACACTCTACGATCCTTTTTTTTCCTCTCAGAGTGAGGTTTCAGTTGCAGTTCATATAACTGGGTCGAAATTAATATATATAAACACTTGAAGATCCACTTAAAGTGTACGTCATATAAAAACTAAAGTAATGGTCAAAGTTGTCACAGTGATAGAAGGTTGTGTTGGATGGATTCACGTCATCAACTCACATTAAAAGTTGCCGGCAGTCGGCCCAGTTTATTAAGTTTTTTTTTTTCTCAGACACCAGCTGCTGCAAGAGGCAGCAAAACATTCTTTCTTTGTAGTTATAGTCTACAAATAAAACTCTCCACAGTATGAACAGTGGTTACATGAGCCTCAAAACCAGCCACAACGCAGCCCTGAGCAAAGTGACTGTCCACTATTGACCAATCAGCAGACTGCAGTGTTCACAGCTCCACCTTTTAGTACCAGATCTGTGTGCTAGGTACCCCAACAGAGGGGGGACCAAAAATGGAGACAGTACAGAACGGTTCCATTGGTACCATCCACAACTTTTCACAGTGGTAACAGAAAAAGACAAAAAAAAAAAAGAGTACTGAACTGAACTGAAATGTCACTCAATTGGCCCCACCCCTAAATATGTAAGTATGTATGTAAACATGTTTATTTATGTTGGGCATTTTAACATGAGAGTCTATGAAGATTGACTATTTTGGAGCCAGCCTCAAGTTGCCATTAGATGAACTGCAGTTTTCGGCACTTTCACATTGGCTTCATTTTTCAGCCCTGAAGGTTGCCACTTGGTTTGAAGGAACAAATTATGAACAGTTGCATGTAAATGAAATAAACATCTTTCAGGGGAGGAGATCAGACAGGGAGCCTCCAGCACCAGCATACCCTGAAACAGTGGTGCGACCGAAGAAGAACGACAGGAGAGACCAAACATTATCACAGGTAACTGGTTGTGAAACACCCAATATTTTACATTTCATTTTTTGAAGTATTTGTCAGTGACATTTTGTCTTTATTAGGTATACAGCTATACCGACCCTCCAACAGCGGCAACAATCAAGGGAGAGCCCGAATCACGTACGTATGGGTTAATAAGTCTAGGAATGACTGCTTCGGTTAATTTTGCTTTTGATAGCCTGATACCCATTAACTGGTAACTTACCAGGTCATTTTTGAAGAAGAAAAAAAAATGCAAAATGACATGAAATACAAAGACCCCTTCCTGTTAGTCTGGTTCTCTATTGACTCAGAGAGCTTTATTTCAGAGTGGAGTTCAGAGTTCAGAGAGCTTTGCTGACAGCTGCCTAGAAACATACATGTAGTGCCCATTGTCCACTGTCTAGTCTACCTAACGTTAGCTTCTGCACTGCGCACCACTTGGGTTGGTTAGGAGCTACCTCGTAGTGCTGCTCATTTGGCAAGTACTAGCAGCTGTGGCAGCCATAGTTGTACAATATTAAGATACAGAACACCAAAATTGAGCAGTGGTGTGTCTCCAGTGTGGCTCATAGACTTTACATTGTGATGGTGTGATATCACTGATTTTTAACTTGCTTTTCTTGGCTTGAGGAAAGTTTCACAAATATAACCCCTCCATGGATCAAAAATTCATAATAGAAAGAGTCATAATAAGACTAGTTCGAGGTGTCAATAAATTTACAGACGTCTCTTTTATAATGGTAGTCTATGTGGAAAATGCTCTTCGGGTTGCAGGGGCCAATGGGAATAATTGGAAGCAAGGCTGAGCTGCTTTCCTGGGGACCCACTGGAAACATGGTGGCCACCTGTTGAGCAAGTGGCTTCATTTTGAGTCACAACACCTTGTTAGCATTGTACCTATGTTAGCACCGCTAGCTGTGCTGACACTGCTAATGGTACTAACACAGCTAACAGTAGTTAACAATGCTGAAGGGTGTTTACGGCTCTAAACTGAGGTGTTTACTCACTGGGACAACCTGGCGGAGACTGGAGGGTGGGCACGATGTTTCCAGAACTGTTTGGCTTTATTGGAAAGACATTACAAGCAGTAAGCACTGCTAGCTAATGCAGTTCCCACTCTACCTGGGTGGTGCGCAGTGCAGTATACTGAAGAGTAGCACATTCAATCAATAAACTGAGATAACAGGTCAACAGTCAAAATATTATGCAAAGCAATCTGAAAAATAAACAGCTGAAATAAAAACAGATTCTTTGGCTACAGCAATTCTTCATCGCTCTTCCAAGAAAGCCACAAAATCAAAGTCAGGCCATCAGCTGCAGGATTTCTACACCCTTCCACAGGTAAAACAGTTTCACCAAGAGTCAAAATTCTCTTAATTTGAAGTGTCAAAGCATGAAAAGTGACATATAAGTGGAATTAACATCTTTCAGGTGAATACATCAGTCAGGGAGCATCCTGCACCAAATTACCCAGTACCAGTAGAAGAAAGGAAGAAGAAAGAAAGGAGGGAACAAACATTGTCACAGGTAACTGTTTGTGCCACAGCCAATATTTTACATTTCATTTTTTGAAGTATTTGTCGGTGACATTTTGTTGTCACTCACTGCTCCGACCAGCACTCGCTGTAATTCCTAATTACCGGTGACACAGATGGAAGTCTGCACCTTGTTTACTGTCCACAGAGTGAGGCTGCACACCAACATTTTCAGAACAAAATAAAATAGGCTACAGTGAGAGTCTCTCTCCATGGGATTTTTAAAAATAGCAGGTTTGTGCATTTAGTTCTCTTAAGGCAAGCTCAGGGGTTTAGTGTTGCTGGAGCCCACAGGAACAACGCTCCACAACGTTTTCTTTTTCCTCTCAGAGTGACGTTTCAGTTGCAGTTCACATAACTGGGTTAAAATTTATATAAACACTTGAAGATCCACTTAAAGTGTATGTCATATAAAAAACTAAAGTAATGGTCAAAGTTGTCACAGTGATTGAAGGTTGTTGGGTGGATTCATGTCATCAACTTACCTTAAAAGTCGCCGGCAGTCGGCCCAGTGAATTAGTTTTTGACTCCGACTTCAGGTGCTTAAGCTGCTGTGACAGGCAGCAAAACATCCTTTCATTTTATAGTTACACTTTAATAAAACTCTCCACAGTATGACCAGTGGTTATATGAGGAGGGGAGATCAGACAGGGAGCCTCCAACACCAGCATACCCTGAAACAGTGGTGCGACCTAAGAAGAACGACAGGAGGGACCAAACATTATCACAGGTAACTGGTTGTGAAACACCCAATATTTTACATTTCATTTTTTGAAGTATTTGTCAGTGACATTTTGTCTTTATTAGGTATACAGCTATACCGACCCTCCAACAGCGGCAACAATCAACGGAGAGCCCGAATCACGTACGTATGGGTTAATAAGTCTAGGAATGACTGCTTCGGTTAATTTTGCTTTTGATAGCCTGATATCTATTAACTGGTAACTTACCAGGTCTTTTTTGAAGAAGAAAAAAAATGCAAAATGACATGAAATACAAAGACCCCTTCCTGTTAGTCTGGTTCTCTATTGACTCAGAGAGCTTTATTTCAGAGTGGAGTTCAGAGTTCAGAGAGCTTTGCTGACAGCTGCCTAGAAACATACATGTAGTGCCCATTGTCCACTGTCTAGTCTACCTAACGTTAGCTTCTGCACTGCGCACCACTTGGGTTGGTTAGGAGCTACCTCGTAGTGCTGCTCATTTGGCAAGTACTAGCAGCTGTGGCAGCCATAGTTGTACAATATTAAGATACAGAACACCAAAATTGAGCAGTGGTGTGTCTCCAGTGTGGCTCATAGACTTTACATTGTGATGGTGTGATATCACTGATTTTTAACTTGCTTTTCTCGGCTTGAGGAAAGTTTCACAAATATAACCCCTCCATGGATCAAAAATTCATAATAGAAAGAGTCATAATAAGACTACTTCGAGGTGTCAATAAATTTACAGACGTCTCTTTTATAATGGTAGTCTATGTGGAAAATGCTCTTCGGGTTGCAGGGGCCAATGGGAATAATTGGAAGCAAGGCTGAGCTGCTTTCCTGGGGACCCACTGGAAACATGGTGGCCACCTGTTGAGCAAGTGGCTTCATTTTGAGTCACAACACCTTGTTAGCATTGTACCTATGTTAGCACTGCTAGCTGTGCTGACACTGCTAATGGTACTAACACAGCTAACAGTAGTTAACAATGCTGAAGGGTGTTTACGGCTCTAAACTGAGGTGTTTACTCACTGGGACAACCTGGCGGAGACTGGAGGGTGGGCACGATGTTTCCAGAACTGTTTGGCTTTATTGGAAAGACATTACAAGCAGTAAGCACTGCTAGCTAATGCAGTTCCCACTCTTCCTGGGTGGTGCGCAGTGCAGTATACTGAAGAGTAGCACATTCAATCAATAAACTGAGATAACAGGTCAACAGTCAAAATAATATTATGCAAAGCAATCTGAAAAATAAACAGCTGAAATAAAAACAGATTCTTTGGCTACAGCAATTCTTCATCGCTCTTCCAAGAAAGCCACAAAATCAAAGTCAGGCCATCAGCTGCAGGATTTCTACACCCTTCCACAGGTAAAACAGTTTCACCAAGAGTCAAAATTCTCTTAATTTGAAGTGTCAAAGCATGAAAAGTGACATCAGTGGAATTAACATCTTTCAGGTGAATAGATCAGTCAGGGAGCATCCTGCACCAACATACCCAGTACCAGTAGAAGAAAGGAAGAAGAAAGAAAGGAGGGAACAAACATTGTCACAGGTAACCGTTTGTGCCGCAGCCAATATTTTACATTTCATTTTTTGAAGTATTTGTCGGTGACATTTTGTTGTCACTCACTGCTCCGACCAGCACTCGCTGTAATTCCTCATTACCGGTGACACAGATGGAAGACTGCACCTTGTTTACTGTCCACAGAGCGAGGCTGCACACCGACATTTTCAGAACAAAATAAAATAGGCTACAGTGAGAGTCTCTCTCCATGGGATTTTTAAAAATAGCAGGTTTGTGCATTTAGTTCTCTTAAGGCAAGCTCAGGGGTTTAGTGTTGCTGGAGCCCACAGGAACAACGCTCCACAACGTTTTCTTTTTCCTCTCAGAGTGACGTTTCAGTTGCAGTTCACATAACTGGGTTAAAATTAATATATATATAAACACTTGAAGATCCACTTAAAGTGTATGTCATATAAAAACTAAAGTAATGGTCAAAGTTGTCACAGTGATTGAAGGTTGTGTTGGGTGGATTCATGTCATCAACTTACCTTAAAAGTCGCCGGCAGTCGGCCCAGTGAATTAGTTTTTGACTCCGACTTCAGCTGCTTAAGCTGCTGTGACAGGCAGCAAAACATCCTTTCATTTTATAGTTACACTTTAATAAAACTCTCCACAGTATGAACAGTGGTTATATGAGGAGGGGAGATCAGACAGGGAGCCTCCAGCACCAGCATACCCTGAAACAGTGGTGCGACCGAAGAAGAACGACAGGAGGGACCAAACATTATCACAGGTAACTGGTTGTGAAACACCCAATATTTTACATTTCATTTTTTGAAGTATTTGTCAGTGACATTTTGTCTTTATTAGGTATACAGCTATACTGATCCTCCAACAGCGGCAACAATCAACGGAGAACCCGAATCACGTACGTATGGGTTAATAAGTCTAGGAATGACTGCTTCGGTTAATTTTGCTTGTGATAGCCTGATATCTATTAACTGGTAACTTACCAGGTCATTTTTGAACAAGAAAAAAAATGCAAAATGACATGAAATACAAAGACCCCTTCCTGTTAGTCTGATTCTCTATTGACTCAGAGAGCTTTATTTCAGAGTGGAGTTCAGAGTTCAGAGAGCTTTGCTGACAGCTGCCTAGAAACATACATGTAGTGCCCATTGTCCACTGTCTAGTCTACCTAACGTTAGCTTCTGCACTGCGCACCACTTGGGTGGGTTAGGAGCTACCTCGTAGTGCCGCTCATTTGGCAAGTACTAGCAGCTGTGGCAGCCATAGTTGTACAATATTAAGATACAGAACACCAAAATTGGGTATGCGACCGACTGGATTTGAGCAGTGGTGTGTCTCCAGTGTGGCTCATAGACTTTACATTGTGATGGTGTGATATCACTGATTTTTAACTTGCTTTTCTCGGCTTGAGGAAAGTTTCACAAATATAAACCCTCCATGGATCAAAAATTCATAATAGAAAGAGTCATAATAAGACTAGTTTGAGGTGTCAATAAATTTACAGACGTCTCTTTTATAATAGTCGTCTATGTGGAAAATGCTCTTCAGGTTGCAGGGGCCAATGGGAATAATTGGAAGCATGGCTGAGCTGCTTTCCTGGGGACCCACTGGAAACATGGTGGCCACCTGTTGAGCAAGTGGCTTCATTTTGAGTCACAACACCTTGTTAGCATTGTACCTATGTTAGCACCGCTAGCTGTGCTGACACTGCTAATGGTACTAACACAGCTAACAGTAGTTAACAATGCTGAAGGGTGTTTACGGCTCTAAACTGAGGTGTTTACTCACTGGGACAACCTGGCGGAGACTGGAGGGTGGGCACGATGTTTCCAGAACTGTTTGGCTTTATTGGAAAGACATTACAAGCAGTAAGCACTGCTAGCTAATGCAGTTCCCACTCTACCTGGGTGGTGCGCAGTGCAGTATACTGACGAGTAGCACATTCAATCAATAAACTGAGATAGCAGGTCAACAGTCAAAATAATATTATGCAAAGCAATCTGAAAAATAAACAGCTGAAATAAAAACAGATTCTTTGGCTACAGCACTACTTCAACGCTCTTCCAAGAAAGCCACAACATCAAAGTCAGGCCATCAGCTGCAGGATTTCTACACCCTTCCACAGGTAAAACAGTTTCACCAAGAGTCAAAATTCTCTTAATTTGAAGTGTCAAAGCATGAAAAGTGACATAAGTGGAATTAACATATTTTAGGTGAATACATCAGTCAGGGAGCATCCTGCACCAAATTACCCAGTACCAGTAGAAGAAAGGAAGAAGAAAGAAAGGAGGGAACAAACATTGTCACAGGTGTCTACTTAACTGATTCAAATACCCAGCATTTTAGATTTGATTTTTAAAAAGTTGTTTTAAGGCATTTTGGTGTGGTGTGCAGGTAAAGCAGATTTGTTGGAGTTCTCTCCACTATCAAATAAAACAAATATTGTTTAATGTATATTTTACTTGTTCAAACTGGTGACACAAACCACTTTGGTTTATTTTTCAATAGCTCAGTGTAATGAAAAAGTACAGTATAAACAGAATTTACATGTTATTCTTTCTGTCAGGTGACTAAATTGGGAAAGGAGCATCCACCTATTCAACCAAAGGTAACAGCAGTCCGGTCTGAGGAGAAAGACATGAAGGATCAAACATTGGTTTTAGACACAGATATGTTAGAATTTCCATGTATTTTAGGCAGCGTTTGACTGTAACACTATTTTTATAAGTAAATTCATTCAGTCAGTATTATTTCTGAGTGCTTAACATCTTCCAGGTGAATTCCAGGTCCCTTCCAGGTCATTTTCACTGCCAAAATGAGTGTATGTATATATTGATTATTAATTGATTTATTAGAGCTGTCAAAATAATGTGTTGATTTTGATTAATGAATCACAGAAGAAAAAAGGCAAAAAAAAATGAAGCTGATAAATCACGTCCATAGTACCCTTTGACCCAGTGCATCATCGAAGGCCATGGTGGCTTCCTCACATGATGGAGGCAGAGGAGATGACGCCCTTGCCCCATAAATGAAGCATTTACAGTGATATTTGGTGACCTGGGATGACATCATGTTGGTATTTGTACTTCTCCTTCTCTTCTCTCTGTTATTTCAATTGTACGTCCAGTGCCAGCCCTGTGCATAGTCAGTGTGGGCGAATGCTAAGGGTGCCATCATCCATGGGGGGGCGCCACAAATGGGGGAGGAAAAAAAAAAAAATCAAAATGTTTTTTACAAAACCCCTAGGGCACCAAATGTGTTAGGGCCGACACTGTGTCTGTTGGCTCATGCATGACAGGTTCAGCAGAGCAGGCCGCACCCCTTGGTGCATCTCCATTTTTGAAACCACACAGTCGTCTATGAAGATGTGGCGCGCAGATCACTGCCAACCAAATTGTCTGTTGTTTTGTTGCTTCCCCTTATCTCAGTCTCGGTCTAGCCCTCTTTGTCTCTCTGGCCCAAACCCTGCAGGTCACACCTAGTGGAGGTTGGATATAGAATCAAAGCTCTATCCAGAATGAAAATGTATTTACAAATGACAGTGTTACAATAAAATTAAGAACCCAAAACTGATTTAA
Organism: Epinephelus cyanopodus; assembly: GCA_026686955.1. Lineage (NCBI taxonomy): Eukaryota > Metazoa > Chordata > Actinopteri > Perciformes > Serranidae > Epinephelus > Epinephelus cyanopodus. The sequence goes on from CM048934.1 coordinate 15,179,914, forward strand.
TTCATTTGATATTAAAAATTACCCCTTAAATACCTGACACCAAATCTTAACATTCAGGCACAGGAAGTGTCAGACACCACAGCCCAGGAAACCGCAGTCTGAGTCAAAACAGAAACCATTACTGGCACCATGTGCTTCTGTTGTATTGTATTCACTTTTGTGTCGGTGAAGATTTTCAGTCATTCAGGTCATGGTAATCATAAGAGTTAATATCGTAGGCAACTGGACTTGCTTGCGTTTCTTGAAGACGTTTCGCCTCTCATCCAAGAAGCTTCTTCAGTTCTAAATGACTGGTACAAAGTTGCAGGCTATAAACCCTGTGTGGGTGGGAACCCTTGCAGAGTCATAGGGGGTCACGTGAGCTCTTAGTTTCAGAGCCAGGTGGGTCAACAACTCACATTGTGACCTTAATGACTATGAAATGAATGAAATGAAGAGCACACGCATGGTTGTTGGTGCTAGACGGGCTGGTCTGTCAGAAACTGCTGATCTACTGGGATTTTCACACACAACCATCTCTAGGGTTTACAGAGGATGGTCCCAAAAAGAGAAAATATCCAGTGAGCAGCAGTTCTCTGGATGAAAATGCCTTGTTGATGCCAGAGGTCAGAGGAGAATGGCCAGACTGGTTCAAGATGATAGAAAGGCAACAGTAACTCAAATAACCACTGGTTACAATCAAGGTCTGCAGAAGACCATCTGTGAACCAACAACACGTCCAACCTTGACCACACCAGGTGCCACTGCTGTCAGCTAACAACAGGAAACTGAGGCTACAGTTCACACAGGCTCACCAAAACTGGACAATAGAAGATTGGAAAAACATTGCCTGGTCTGATGAGTCTGGATTTCTGCTGCCACATTTGTGTAAACAACATGAAAGCATGGATCCATCCTGCCTTGTATCAACGGTTCAGGCTGGTGGTGGTGTAATGGTGTACTAATTTAAAATCGTGAACTAGATAAACATCAGCATATTAGCATGTTGATGTTTGCATTCAGCTCAAAACCTCTGTGCCTACACAGAGTGTCACAGAACTGGTGTGGATGTTAAGTCTTGTGCTACGCTCTGTGGTAGTTGCCCATCATATATGGTTTTGGGAGTGCCGCTTTCGTCAATACTGCCATTCTACTACTGAGGGAAAAAAAAAAGGGTTCCTGGATACTTAAAGCCTTCTTGTGAACTATCATTCAAGGTGAGACCCACTGACGTAAAGCACAAAATCCAGATGAGAGAACCAAAGGTGGATCAAGGCCGATCATTTGTAAAAGTCCGTCAGGTAAGCTGCAGCAGAGATTCTGGAATTTTTAGTTGAGTATGATTTGATACCAACACCAGAGCACTGTCATCTTTTTCAGGGCAGTGTGGACGCTGAATGGCTGGAGATCAAGAGTGTGTTCTCAGAGGTGGTGAGAGTTGCAGAGGATGCTCAGCAGAAGCCCCTTGGCCTTTCATTGTCCACTCTGAGAACTACAACATCAACCAGAGAGAAAATGGAGAAAATGTCCTCCAATGGTGAGTCAATCGTTTTTTCTTTGTTGTAACACCTTTGCAAAGTATCCATCAAAGGGCAAACATCATCATGAGAGGGGCAAACAGTTCACAACCATAATGTATTTTAGATTGGATGAATAACCCAACAATAACGTTTAGTCAGAACAACCTGCTGGGTTTGATTGGTGAGCCAGTGGTTTTCTACCCAGGGGTACAGGTGAAATTTGGTCAGTTTTAACCCTTTGTGAAGAAAAGGAAAGGCTGTACGTGTGCATGTATAGCAGGTGCAACTCATATCGACTGATATTAGTTCAGTATGTAATTTTCTATTATGTTATCTTAACTGTAGTGAACGTAAAGCTGGACCCAACCACTACACACAGGTGCCTTGTTTCTGCTGATGGGAAGAAAGTGAGTAACGGAGGAGGGAACTAGGAAGCTCCTGGGAGGTTTGGCAACGTCCTGGGACTCAACCAGTTGACCTCTGGGAAGTCGTACTGGGAGGTTGTTGTGAGCAACAAGACGGGGTGGAATCTGGGTGTAGCCAGAGGCAATGCAAACCGCAGGGGGAAACTCTCGCTGAACCCAGATAACGGTTACTGGGTTACTGAGTATTATGGCAACAAGTATGCAGCCCTGACAGCTTCACCAGTCCAGCTTTGCCTGAAAGAGAAACAACAAAAGGTGGGGGTGTTTGTGGACTACGAGGAAGGTCTTGTGTCCTTCTACAATGTGACGGCTCAAGCTCACATTTACTGGTTTACTGAGTGTTGGTTCAACGGAGAGATCTACCCCTATTTCAGTTTGCACCTTAAAGAAAATGGTGAAAGTGCCGATCCTCTAATTATCTCAACTGTGTAATCTCAGCCAGTAATTATGCATGCTATCATGAGTGTGTGTGCGTGCAACATACTCTTGCTATTTACTTCTTTCATTTTTTTTTTAAGATTAATGTAGTTTTTGTTGAAGCTGTTTTGTGGGGGACACAAGAGACACAAAAATGGTGAATATCCAACATATTCTCACTCCGACCTCGTTGCATATTGATGTTTTGATTATGGACTTTCCACGTCCACATACGACGTGAAAGGCACCCTGAGTGCATTGGTTGTCGTCGTTTGGGGACATCGTGTCAAGTTTTCTTTTTTAAAGACACACTTTCGTTTTTACAGGAAACTTCATGTTTGCATACAGTCTCTTTGCACATAAACGCACTACATCGGTACAATATCACACATTGGATTTTTTTCCTGTAACAACTAATGCACACGGTTTGGTTCAGGCACCAAAAGCACATTGTTGTTAGGTTTAGGCAACAAAAACGCCTGGTTAGGTTTAGGCGACAAGAACATGTGGTTAGGTTTAGGCAACAAAAACAAAAACTTTCGTCCTTGTCCAGGCGTGTTTCCCCTTGACACTGCCGGGTGACGTTAAACTATAACCGCAACCTGCCGCGCATCATAACATTAAAGGATGCCTTTTTTCTTTGGTTTCTGACCCCGCAAGTCTCTGCCCAAATGCTGGATTTCAACAACTTCGGAGTGAGACCAGGCTCAAATAGCAGATCAGCACAGTTCCAGATATGTGTCTTGAAGCCCCTAGTACGGTTCAAGCTCCAATACAACTGGATCCTCCATTTCCTTTAATGCAGCTGATTTTGAGTCTGTTGTTAGGACCGACAATGTCAGAAGGGTCATTTTTATTTTTGGAAAGCTCCCTCCAGAGCCATTTAAGATATGGGACTCCCTTAAATGAAATAATTAAATGAAAATGAATACTTTTTAAAAATGTAAATAAAAAAAATAAACATTTTCGAATTTAATCAACTGTCTTCTGACTTTTTTTTTAATCCACCATTTGAACAAATCTGTATTGTGCAACAGGGTGGTTGAGTCACAGCTGGGCAGAGAACAGGGTGGTTGGCGGGCTATTTTCCCTCTTTTATGCAGAAATGAAACTGAAAGAAGAAAAAGCGCGCCCTACCCACTGAACATCAGTGGCAGGGAGTGAATCTTTTTACAGGCACCAGCACAAAGAAGAAAAGCATCAGGTAATGCAACACATGGATACACACTCTTATATCTTGCTCTTTTTAAGTGCTTATTAACGATCTGTGCAGAGGACGAACTATTTAAATGAGAGTTTTGAGGTTTTGGCATGATTCAACAAAACAGAAAAGCTGTCAATCTGAGAGACTTTTGGTCACCATGATGTTTGTGGTGATGTTAAATCAGTTTGAGCATCTCGGCCACATTAAGAAGCCCATGCATGGAGAGAGAGATGTTTGTGAATTGGTTTAATGCGTTTTGATAAGCAGCCCAAACCCATGCATTAATTAGCAGTCTCACAACTGAGATGCTCATCATGCATTATAGTAGATAATGTAGTCTAATTAAATGTGTGAAGAGCTGCATGACGTAATTTTTCTGACAGATATCTCAAAAGTGATACATCATAAATCATTTTTAACCAGTCCCACTGTGACGGAAAATCTTTCACAAGAGAGACCTGGCTGAAAATGCAACATAAAATACAAAACAACAACTATTCAAACAAAGTGACGTCTCATGAAAAACAAGCGCATGGTTCTATCACCATACTCTGTATGATGCCCTAGTGGATGTAAGTGTTTGTAATTTTAGATCTTTGTGAAGACTGCTCCATGTCCAAGGTGCAGAGTAGGAAAATGCTGTTTTCCCAAGACCTGTTACAGCAACTCTTACCTTTCTTGCATTTCACACAGCACTAACGTAACTCGTAACTCCATTACGTCCTCATTATGTCTATGATAGACGTAGGCGTTGGCAAGGTAACGTTAGATACACGGAAGAGGAGAGCGAGTGTAACGTTACAACCAAGACAGTCAAGCGCAACCCCGGAGTTTTAAAACTCGACCAGAGTCAGTGATGACTGATGAGTTTTAGAATAAGGTTACAGTGATAACGTTAGATAGTAGCGTTAACGTTACTAGTAAGTGGAAACGCACAAGGAAGATAACGTTGAGGCTACAACAGAGGCTGTTGTCATATAACGTTATGTTATATTAGAAGCAAACTAAACATGACGTTACCTGTCCTGCACAGTCAAACGCAACCCCGGAGTTTTGAAACTTATCCAGGGTCAGTGATGACTGATGAGTTTTATAATATAACGTAAATGCTAACGTTAGTACTGGTGACTGGCAACTTTCTTTCCAGCAAAGTGACAATATGTTGCCTCAAACACAATGTTGACTTACCTTAGAACAGATGTAGACATCCTTGTTAATCTTATTCACATTGAGCTGATGTTGTGGTCTAACGTTACCACACAACTTTATCCAAAGGAGACACTTTTCTCGGTTGAGATGTGGCTTAAAGTGTAAAAACCGCCGCAGAGGTCGGGAGAAAAGTGTTGCACGCCACAATGAGTCGTTTCAAGGTTTTACAGTAGTTTCCAGTCTCTGAACTCACTGACAGCTTCATCGCTGGACTCTCCGAGGAGTTTAACAAACTTCCAACCTCACACTCTCCAAACCGAATAAATTCTGTACTCTCTTTCGGCCAGAAGTGCTGATCCATAGGCTTTACCATGGTCTCACTATCGGGGAGATGACTGAATGGTAAAATAAGTAACTTGTGGGAGAGATTTTGTAGTTCACGCAGCACGTCTTTCATTGTCGCTAAATCAGCAAGGAATCCAGTGGATGTGAGATGCTTATGTAAACCAGTGTACTTGGCCTTTTCCACACCAGAACGAGAACCATCTTCACCAGCTGTTTCAAAGTGCTTTGCTAATACTGGAAAATCCTTCAGCACAGCTTTGACAGTGCGGAAACTGCTGGACACCTATCTAACTGAAAACACATTTCCTATCCTCAGTATCTGCCTGGTCAGTTCCGCAGCTGCTTCCTCCAACTCCCTTGCATTTTTTGAGGACTGGTGGTAAAGGGAGTTTTGAGAGGAAAAAGTCCAAGAGGTTACAGCCTGCCACCTCTTTCAATGAGTCTCTCACTGTTGCGGGAGACATTGAACAGCCTGCAGTCGAGCTAAGTCCTGTTTTAGTCTAGCTATCGGTCCATTCTGTTTCGCAGTTAGCACGGCCGCCCCATCTGTGGCAATGCTAATGAGTTGGTTTTTTTTAAAGAAACTTTTCATCCATTCCTGCTGCTGGAAGGCTGTTTTTCAGTGCATTCTGCGTCTGTGCCCTGGTCCAGTTCAACTATGTCCAAAAACACATTTCCAGTGACAACACACCTGACATAAATAATCATGTATGCACGTCCATGAATTGTGCTTTCGTCGAGTGTTATGCTAATGCATGAATCCAGTGACTTAACATTAGAAATGAATTTCTTTTTCATCTCTTGTGCAATGTGCTCTACAATCTTGATCAGATCGGTGAGCAGGGCCGACTGCCGGGCCGCTCATCTCATTAAGTTTCAAAATGGGGTTCGGTTTTGTATAAGGCATCCTCTCTTTAGCAACAGTATAGGCTGCCTTGAACAAACTAGCTGTCTCCTTGTACATACTTATGAAACTTTCTTTGTTTTAATTCTTTATTCTGCTATTTCAACAGCTTGTTGATGAGCAAAACTGTCACGATGTATAAATCTTTTTCGGTAACCGTTTTTGAATGGGGCTCATTACAGCACCGTTAATCCAGGCATCCAACAAATGCACTCCAACCTTTTTCTCGGAAAGTACGAGAGTCTTTGCTTCTTCACAAACAAGGCATCCGGGACCACCTTCCTTTGAAAACAGCCAGGGGTATCTTTCCTTCCAGGATCTCCACTGGTCCTCTCCCCAGGTCTGTGGCAGTGGCAGTCGTTCAGGCCCATGAGCTTGATCTTCATCTTGCGCCTCCTCGGAGATGTCTGTGGCTGCCACAGCAGGCCTAATGTGTTTTTAATTCTGGCGGAATTCACTTACATTTTAATGTGCCATCAGCTTATTAATAACATTTTAACCTAAAAGAAAAGCATACATTTTCCAGAAAAGTAAGTGTCGCTTTAAAACTCAGGGTACATTAAAAAGCAATCACAGAGGAGCATAGCTGGTAACTACCAGAGCTGACGCACAGAAGGCTGCAGAGGTAGGCTGGAAGTTTGCCCAGTATTGCTCTATATATAAAAAAATATACCAGTGCTGTTGTTTGCAAATGATGTCCAACCAACCAAATCATAAAGAATGCAGGGAGTAGAAGACTTTGCAATTGTAATAAAAAAAGTAGAGATACATGTTACACTGAATCAAGGCCACATAAAAGGCTGCATGCAAATACAACATATCACTGTAATCAATCACAGACAGAAACGTTTTTACCAAAACGAACAATAAGTCAGTTTAAATACAGTTCTCTTAACAGTAACCCAGGAGGACTCAGGTATTGCTGGATAATTATCAAATTTACTCTTCCAGATCAGGATATGTCTCTCCAACACCAGTACATTAGATAAATAAAAAAATGCCTGTGTGTTCAATTTGTCTGAGGTGAGCGTTGTAATATTTGCCCTGCTTAGAAGGAAGTGGCGCCTTGAGCATGACAGGTGCAGCAGTGGAGACAGGAAGCTTGTCACTTTCAGTAGCTGAGACACTGCAGCCTTTGTAACTTGGTCCTATAAACTTCCTGTGGTTTTTTATTATGATTACTTCCTTTTTCGATATGCCTCTATGTGTGAAAATAAAAACAATACAGTCCAAAATTCACATTATATTCAGTTTACGATGATTAAAAAAAGGAAAATCCTGACACTACAGAGGTTGGAGACAAATGTGTCCCTCTCGTCAGACAACCACAGGCATATGCACATGCTTCACACAGTCACCCAGTGCTTCCCATACATTGATTTATTCAACCTTATTTCACTGTACAGTTGCACACAGCTTCCCTAGCAGCAGCAGCAGCAGCAGCAGCTCAGGAACGGACCATCAATTGGCAGCTGTAGAGGCTCAAATTCAGCCACCACAAACCCCCCCCCCCCCCCAACACTGGGTGTCACAGAGAGCTGGTGGCCAGCGGTAGCAGCGGGTCTAACCTGTGTAACAGCAGCAACAGAAAGTTAGCTGATAAGGCGGGGAGTCGTGGGAGTTTGAGCTGGCTTGATTCATGTTACTGTGGCCTCTGACAGGAGTGCGTAAAGTAAAGTGTTTTCAGTCCACTTGAATTACAACATGCTCAAAGTTTATTATGGAGTTTGCTCAATGACGCCAAAATGAAACTTTCTACTCCTGCTTTAATGTCACTAAAATTTTGAGACACACACCAGACATGAGCCTTCAGGTCTATCACTGTTGCTGGTCCAAAGTGGTGACCTACCAACACTAACAGTCACCATATAAATAAGCTGTAGTTTCTAAATCTGTTACATAAGAAGACGGTAAGAAAAAAAAATCTCGTCTTGTGCATTTAACTTCCACAGATACTCAGCGCATCAGACATGAGTCTCCAGGTTTGTTCATTCCTCACATAAGCAATGATTGAAATAAACTTGCCAGTTATGTCTCAAACATACGCAGGATATGATTATTCAGACATGGACCTCCAGGTTTGTCACTGTGGCTGGTCCAAAGTCACGACCTACCATGGCCTGAGAACTCACCAGGGGAAGATGGGATGCACACCGAGGGGTGTGACGGTGACAGAGAGTGAACAGCAGTTCATGTGGGGTCATGTGGAACTTAGAAACAATCAGAAGGACATTGAGCTGGATGTCTACGCCTCCATCAAGACTGGTGGGTTTTGCGCAAAGATTCCTGAGTACACTTGTTCATTCCTCACATAACAAGCAATGACTGAAATAAACTTGCCAGTTATGTCTCAAACAGACGCAGAATATTACTATTCAGACATGGACCTCCAGGTTTGTCACTGTGGCTGGTCCAAAGTTACAACGTACCATGGCTTGAGGACTCACCAGGGGAAGATGGGATGCACGCCAAAGGGAATGAGGATCCCGAAGAAAGAGCAATACGACTGGAACAATCAGCCGGCTAAGAGAGAGACTGTCAAGAAGGAGGTATGTGTTCGAGCAATAAAAAGAGGGCTATGGAGCGCAGCCAGTCAAAAGTAGTATTTTTAGCCATGCTGTTTAATAATTGTGATCTTAATGTAAGAAGCATAACTTTCCACTTTAACCTAACAGAATGTGCCACAGTCATCAAGCACCAACAGCCATACTGTCTCTGCAGCAATAACAAGCAGAGTCAAGGTGGAATACAACTCATGTATGTACAGGATTATAGTTCAGTCAGTACAATATTTTGAATAATAATGTGACAAATAAAGCAGCTGAAATAGAGAATAATTATATTCTTTATTTATATATATATATATATATATATATATATATATATTTATATATATATATATATATATATATATATATATATATATATATAAATAAATAAACACTTGAAGATCCACTTAAAGTGTACGTCATAAAAACTAAAGTAATGGACAAAGTTGTCACGGTTGGCACGGAAGGTTGTGCTGGGTGGATTTGTGTTATCAACTTGCCTTAAAAGTCGCCGGCAGTTGGCCCAGTGTATTAGGTTGTTTTTTCTCAGACACCAGCTGCTGTGAGAAGCAGCAAACATCCTTTCATTTTATAGTTACAGTTTACTAATTAAACTCTCCACAGTATGGTGGTGACATGAGCCTCAAAACCAGCTACAACTCAGCCCTGAGCAGAGTGACTGTCCTCTACTGACCAATCAACAGAAAACAGGGACGTTATGGAATGGTTCCATTGGTACCATCCACAACTTTCACTGTGGGAATGGACAAAAAGCTTACAGAACTGAACTGAACTGAACTGTACCATACTGCTCACTCAAGTGGCCCCATCCCTAAATACTTATGTAAACATGTTTATTTATGTTGGGCTTTTTAACATGGGAGTCTATGAAGATTGACTATTGCCATTAGATGAACTGCAGTTTTCGGCACTTTCACATTGGCTTCATTTTTCAGCCCTGAAGGTTGCCACTTGGTATGAAGGAACAAATTATGAACAGTTGCATGTAAATGAAATAAACATCTTTCAGGGGAGGAGATCAGACAGGGAGCCTCCAGCACCAGCATACCCTGAAACAGTGGTGCGACCGAAGAAGAAAGACAGGAGGGACCAAACATTATTACAGGTAACTGTTTGTGCCACACCCAATATTTTACATTTCATTTTTTGAAGTATTTGTCGGTGACATTTTGTTGTCACTCACTGCTCTGACCAGCACTCGCCGTAATTCCTAATTACCGGTGACACAGATGGAAGTCTGCACCTTGTTTAATGTCCACAGATCGAGGCTGCACACCGACATTTTCAGAACAAAATAAAATAGGCTACAGTGAGAGTCTCTCTCCATGGGATTTTTAAAAATAGCAGGTTTGTGCATTTAGTTCTCTTAAGGCAAGCTCAGGGGTTTAGTGTTGCTGGAGCCCACAGGAACAACACTCCACAACGTTTTCTTTTTCCTCTCAGAGTGACGTTTCAGTTGCAGTTCATATAACTGGGTCAAAATTAATATATATAAACACTTGAAGATCCACTTAAAGTGTATGTCATATAAAAACTAAAGTAATGGTCAAAGTTGTCACAGTGATTGAAGGTTGTGTTGGGTGGATTCATGTCATCAACTCACCTTAAAAGTCGCCTGCAGTTGGCCCAGTGAATTAGTTTTTGACTCCGACTTCAGCTGCTTAAGCTGCTGTGAGAGGCAGCAAAACATCCTTTCATTTTATAGTTACACTTTACTAATAAAACTCTCCACAGTATGAACAGTGGTTATATGAGGAGGAAAGATCATACAGGGAGTCTCCAACACCAGCATACCCTGAAACAGTGGTGCGACCTAAGAAGAAAGACAGGAGGGACCAAACATTATTACAGGTAACTGTTTGTGCCACACCCAATATTTTACATTTCTTTTTTTGAAGTATTTGTCGGTGACATTTTGTTGTCACTCACTGCTCTGACCAGCACTCGCCGTAATTCCTAATTACCGGTGACACAGATGGAAGTCTGCACCTTGTTTAATGCTGGAGCCCACAGGAACAACGCTCCACAACATTTTCTTTTTCCTCTCAGAGTGACGTTTCAGTTGCAGTTCATATAACTGGGTCAAAATTAATATATATAAACACTTGAAGATCCACTTAAAGTGTATGTCATATAAAAACTAAAGTAATGGTCAAAGTTGTCACAGTGATTGAAGGTTGTGTTGGGTGGATTCATGTTATAAAGTAAAAAATGTCAAGTCGGATGAAAGTCGATTTTTTGACTCCGACTTCAGCTGCTTAAGCTGCTGTGAGAGGCAGCAAAACATCCTTACATTTTATAGTTACACTTTACTAATAAAACTCTCCACAGTATGAACAGTGGTTATATGAGGAGGGGAGATCATACAGGGAGCCTCCAACACCAGCATACCCTGAAACAGTGGTGCGACCTAAGAAGAAAGACAGGAGGGACCAAACATTATCACAGGTAACTGTTTGTGCCACACCCAATATTTTACATTTCATTTTTTGAAGTATTTGTCAGTGACATTTTGTCTTTATTAGGTATACAGCTATACCGACCCTCCAACAGCGGCAACAATCAAGGGAGAGCCCGAATCACGTACGTATGGGTTAATAAGTCTAGGAATGACTGCTTCGGTTAATTTTGCTTTTGATAGCCTGATACCCATTAACTGGTAACTTACCAGGTCATTTTTAAGAACAAAAAATTGCAAAATGACATGAAATACAAAGACCCCTTCCTGTTAGTCTGGTTCTCCATTGACTCAGAGCGTTAGCACCACATTTCAGAGTGCTGTCCATGTAGAGGTGGAGGTATTTTAATGTTTTGTTATGTAAATGTCTAGCCAACAGAAAATAAGTCATGTATGTTTCTGCCTAGAAACATACATGTAGTGCCCATTGTCCACTGTCTAGTCTACCTAACGTTAGCTTCTGCACTGCGCACCACTTGGGTTGGTTAGGAGCTACCTCGTAGTGCTGCTCATTTGGCAAGTACTAGCAGCTGTGGCAGCCATAGTTGTACAATATTAAGATACAGAACACCAAAATTGAGCAGTGGTGTGTCTCCAGTGTGGCTCATAGACTTTACATTGTGATGGTGTGATATCACTGATTTTTAACTTGCTTTTCTTGGCTTGAGGAAAGTTTCACAAATATAACCCCTCCATGGATCAAAAATTCATAATAGAAAGAGTCATAATAAGACTAGTTCGAGGTGTCAATAATTTTACAGACGTCTCTTTTATAATGGTCGTCTATGTGGAAAATGGTCTTCGGGTTGCAGGGGCCAGTGGGAATAATTGGAAGCAAGGCTGAGCTGCTTTCCTGGGGACCCACTGGAAACATGGTGGCCACAACACCTCGTTAGCATTGTACCTATGTTAGCACCGTTAGCTGTGCTGACACTGCTAACAGTAGTTAACAATGCTGAAGGGTGTTTACGGCTCTAAACTGAGGTGTTTACTCACTGGGACAACCTGGCGGAGACTGGAGGGTGGGCACGATGTTTCCAGAACTGTTTGGCTTTATTGGAAAGACATTACAAGCAGTAAGCACTGCTAGCTAATGCAGTTCCCACTCTACCTGGGTGGTGCGCAGTGCAGTATACTGAAGAGTAGCACATTCAATCAATAAACTGAGATAACAGGTCAACAGTGAAAATAATATTATGCAAAGCAAGCTGAAAAATAAAGCAGCTGAAATAAACAGATTCTTTGGCTACAGCAATTCTTCAACGCTCTTCCAAGAAAGCCACAACATCAAAGTCAGGCCATCAGCTGCAGGATTTCTACACCCTTCCACAGGTAAAACAGTTTCACCAAGAGTCAAAATTCTCTTGATGTGAAGTGCCAAAGCATGAAAAGTGACATATAAGTGGAATTAACATCTTTCAGGTGAATAGATCAGTCAGGGAGCATCCTGCACCAACATACCCAGTACCAGTAGAAGAAAGGAAGAAGAAAGACAGGAGGGACCAGACATTGTCACAGGTAACCGTTTGTGCCACAGCCAATATTTTAGATTTCATTTTTTGAAGTATTTGTCAGTGACATTTTGTCTTTATTAGGTAGCAGATAGTAACGCAAGGACAGGGTATTGGAGCACCAACAGCTATACTGATCCTCCAACAGCGGCAACAATCAAGGGAGAGCCCGAATTACGTACGTATGGGTTAATAAGTCTAGGAATGACTGCTTCGGTTAATTTTGCTTTTGATAGCCTGATACCCATTAACTGGTAACTTACCAGATCATTTTTAAGAACAAAAAATTGCAAAATGACATGAAATAGAAAGACCCCTTCCTGTTAGTCTGGTTCTCTATTGACTCAGAGCGTTATGACTACATTTCAGAGTGCTGTCCATGTAGAGGTGGCGGTATTTTAATGTTTTGTTATGTAAATGTCTTGACTTGTTTTCTGTTGGCTTTGCTGACAGCTGCCTAGAAACATACATGTAGTGCCCATTGTCCACTGTCTAGTCTACCTAACGTTAGCTTCTGCACTGCGCACCACTTGGGTTGGTTAGGAGCTACCTCATAGTGCCGCTCATTTGGCAAGTACTAGTAGCCGTGGCAGCCATAGTTGTACAATATTAAGATACAGAACACCAAAATTGGGTATGCGACCGACTGAATATGAGCAGTGGTGTGTCTCCAGTGTGGCTCATAGACTTTACATTGTGATGGTGTGATATCACTGATTTTTAACTTGCTTTTCTTGGCTTGAGGAAAGTTTCACAAATATAACCCCTCCATGGATCAAAAATTCATAATAGAAAGAGTCATAATTGACCTTCTTTGCAGTTCGAGGTGTCAATAAATTTACAGACGTCTCTTTTATAATGGTAGTCTATGTGGAAAATGCTCTTCGGGTTGCAGGGGCCAATGGGAATAATTGGAAGCAAGGCTGAGCTGCTTTCCTGGGGACCCACTGGAAACATGGTGGCCACCTGTTGAGCAAGTGGCTTCATTTTGAGCCACAACACCTTGTTAGCATTGTACCTATGTTAGCACCGCTAGCCGTGCTGACACTGCTAATGGTACTAACACAGCTAACAGTAGTTAACAATGCTGAAGGGTGTTTACGGCTCTAAACTGAGGTGTTTACTCACTGGGACAACCTGGCGCAGACTGGAGGGTGGGCACGATGTTTCCAGAACTGTTTGGCTTTATTGGAAAGACATTACAAGCAGTAAGCACTGCTAGCTAATGCAGTTCCCACTCTACCTGGGTGGTGCGCAGTGCAGTATACTGAAGAGTAGCACATTTAATCAATAAACTGAGATAGCAGGTCAACAGTCAAAATAATATTATGCAAAGCAATCTGAAAAATAAAGCAGCTGAAATAAACAGATTCTTTGGCTACAGCAATTCTTCAACGCTCTTCCAAGAAAGCCACAACATCAAAGTCAGGCCATCAGCTGCAGGATTTCTACACCCTTCCACAGGTAAAACAGTTTCACCAAGAGTCAAAATTCTCTTAATGTGAAGTGCCAAAGCATGAAAAGTGACATATAAGTGGAATTAACATCTTTCAGGTGAATAGCTCAGTCAGGGAGCATCCTGCACCAACATACCCAGTACCAGTAGAAGAAAGGAAGAAGAAAGAAAGGAGGGAACAAACATTATCACAGGTGTCTACTTAACTGATTCAAATACCCAGCATTTTATATTTGATTTTTAAAAAGTTGTTTTAAGGCATTTTTTTCCCCCTCAGGACTATTGGAGCATCAACAGGCGTAAGGACTCTGCAACAGCCACAATCAAAGAGGAGCCGAAATCACGTACAGAGCCAGTTTTACAGTTCATTCATGACAATACTTTGTAAATCGATCTAAAAATTAGAGATGACCATCTCCTTTTAATTACAGCTGTAGCAGTTTCACTGCAGTCTTCTCAAGCAGCCAAAAACTCAACATCAGGCTATCAGCCGCATGATTTCTCCACTGGTGTGCAGGTAAAGCAGATTTGTTGGAGTTCTCTCCACTATCAAATAAAACTAATATAGTTTAAGGTATATTTTACTTCCTCAAAGTGGTAACACAAACCATTTGTTTACTTTTCAGTAGCTCAGTGTATTAAAAATGCACATAGAATTTACATGTTATTCTGTTCTGTCAGGTGACTAAATTGGGAAAGAAGCCTCCACCTATTCCACCAAAGGTAACAGCAGTCCGGTCTGAGGAGAAAGACAGCAAGAATCAAACATTTTCACAGGAACTTAATGATTTTAGACACAGATATGTTATAATTTTCAGAAAAAAAAAATCATTTTTCAGGTCTTCAAGGTGAAGATCAAGGAACTTCCAACAACCACACACCCAGCAACAGTGGTGCGACATGAGGAACAGCGCAGGGAGGATCAAACGTTGTCACAGGTACTAAACCCCTCAGTGTCAAGACCCTATATTTCAGTTTTAATTTTAATGTTTTCAGGAGCAGGATCTCACGAGAACTGCCAGTGTTTTGAAGGTTTAACCTTAGATTAATTTAAATGCCAACAGTGTTCTGAGATTTGACCCCTTACTTAGCAACACTGCATGTTAATCTGTATGTCAGCATGCCGGCACAGAAGCAGAGCAACCTTGGTTCAAATTTTGGCACACTCGTGTGTGTGTTTTGGCCCTGTTTGAGCAATTTCTTATCTGTAACTGTTACATCACAACTGCCAAAATACAAAACCAAAACAAACAAACTTCCCCATTTGTGGGGGGCACCACAAATGGGGAAGTTTTATACCGTTACTATTATTTTGAAATATCACATCAGGCCACAACAACATAATTACATAACAAAGCCTACTAAATAATAGAGAGGCCTTTTTTTCTGGGTTGAACAAGGTAATTTGTAATTTTTTTTGGATTATTGACTTATACGATTATTATAACGCATGTACAACATGTTACTGAAAACAAATCACCACATATTATTATCTTATATTTTATTAGCTAGGTAGTTTATTTGCATTTTGGTAATTAATGCACAGTGCTTTGACTGGCCTAGGACACCAAATGTGCTGGGGCTGGCACTGAGTCCGTCGTCTCATGCATGACAGGTTCAGCAGAGCAGGCTGCGCCCCTTGGTGCATCTCCATTTTTGAGTGATGTGGCACGCAGATCACTGCCAACCAAACTGTCTGTTGTTTTGACGCTTCTCCTTATGTCAGTCTCGGTCCAGCCCTCTTTGTCTCTTTGGCCCCATTCGGGGTCTGACTTCCGGCAGACGGCAATACAGCCTCTGGGGACAGACCCCCAATTTTTTGGCATTCCGGTTTGATTTTGGCGGGGGAGGTTAATTTCTGTTACCGACTTCTGTTTATATATAAGTAAATATGCTGAAACATTGCGATGGATTCAGAGTTTGCAGTGACGCCAATTATGTTCCGCCTCGTTCGTTCACTGCACAGACCATTTAACCTGGCAACAACTGCAGCTGGCTCAAACGTGATTGGTCAATAGCACTTACGAATGTACTGACTTTCACATCTTTAGGCAATTTTTGGAAAACCTGAACCAGCTCTTCTGAAATAATATTGACTCTGTATTAACACCTTTTAACTTTACACCTTTATCTGTCAGAATGTACCAGTATCCCGGAGCGTCAACTCTGCAACAGCAACCACAATCAAGGAGAGGCCAAAATCCCGTACGTACAGGATCATAACTCAGTCAAAACAAGACTTTGTGTAACAGTCTGAACAAATAAAGCAGCCATGGCTCAGACTCATCATCATCATCTCCTCTCACTCCAGCTTTTTTTTCAACTCCACAACAACCTGTCCAAAGAGTGACAAACTCAAAAGCAGTCCAGCAGCTGCAGGAGTCCTGCACTGCTTTGCAGGTAAAGCAGATTTGTTGAGTTTCATTGACTATGAACAGAAACCAAAGAAGTCCTTTTATTTACTTATTTATTTAAATTGAATTACCATCTTTCAGGTCAATGGATCGAGCAGGGAGGTTTCAAGAACTCCACCTCTGGCCACAGCGGTCCAGCCTAAAGAGAAGGACAGGAAGGATCGAGCACCATCACAGGTGTGAAGCCATTTGCTGTTTAGGACACGACATTATGATCTGCAGTTGCTCAGTAGGGCTTTCTGCAAGTTTAACACCTCCATGTTGTCCTGACTTAAACCCAAATACAGCATAGCACATGGAAACATGGTGGCCACCATCCTGTCTCCTCTCAGGTAGCCCTGTTGAGCAAGTGGCTTCATTTTGAGCCACAAACCCCCTTTAGCATTGTACCTATGTTAGCACCACTAGCTGTGCTCACACTGCTAACGCACGAAAGGAATTTGTCATAGAAATACATTGTGCTGTTCTTTCAAGTGAAATGCCCCAAATGTTATCAACCATCCACCTTTTTCTGACAGTGTGTCCCCGATTCAACAAATTCTGCAGCAGCAGAGGCCACAACTAAGAAGGATCCCAAATCAGGTGTGCAGTAGTGTGGTTTCTTCAATTGTTCTTCATTGCTTAAAAATATAAAAAAGAAAGAAAAAGAAAATCAAGCAATCACTGTTTTCTTTCTTCACAGTGTGTGAGACTGCGCAGCCTGATTCCTCCACTGGACTGAAGGTATCTGTACAGTGAGATCTTGATTTATTGGCCTGTGGAGCAAATTTCACCACAAAGGTTACAATGTTGTTATTTGAGTCTCTGGGCTTGTGCTGAGTGTTTTACGTGTTCCAGGTGAAGGAATTGGCCCAGATGTTTTCAGCTGCCACAACCCAGGAAGCAGCAGTCCTACCAAAGAAGAAACGCAGAGGGGAACAGAATCTATCACAGGTACAAGAGCCCGTGTAAATATTATTTTTCACCTCACTTTGTCTGCTAAGCTGTTTATATGGCCAATAACTAAGGAATAATGCTTGACAAGATGTCAATCAGTTAGTAATGGCCGCCATGGAGGTGTGAGCTATCCAACATGTAGCGGAGGCTACATCTAAAATCCATCTAAAAGTGATAACAGAAACCTCAGAAGGCATTATCCCACATGGAAAAACGTTGCCTGGTCTGATGAGTCTAGATTTCTGCTGCCACATTCGTGTAAACAACATGAAAGCATGGATCCATCCTGCCAACGGAATGCCAACCAACGGTTCAGGCTGCTGGTGGTGGTGTAATGGTGTGGGGGAGATTTTCCTGGCACACTTTGGGCCCCTTAGTACCAACTGAGCATGGTTTAAACACCACAGCCTACCTGAGTATTGTTGCTGACCATGTCCATCCCTTTATGACCACAATGTACCATCTTCTGATGGCTACTTCCAGCAGGATAATAGTTAAGCTGTATACATGCCCAAATAATGCTTCTAAAACCCAATCATATCCGCATATCCCACGTCTTAATCGAAAAACACATTTGTAATATCATACTATGTCATACTTGGAATAATAGTGGAATATGCATGTGAGCACGTAAATGTACCTCATGGTGCCAGACGGAAGAAGCTTTGCTGGATACTGAAAATGATCTATTATATTGTGTTTTGATTCATTTTTTGTGACCTTGTTTATAGGCTGTAAAATGCAACCGTTCACACAATAGCTTCACAATTCATTGCTTTCTGCTTTAAAAGGGGTGAACTAAACATACATTAGTATCATAATTTCATTGTTTGTTTGATACCTGAGTGCTTAAAATCTTTTAGGTGAAGCTATTAGCCCAGGAACTTTCAGAGGCCATCACAGTCAGGGTAACAGCAGTCCAACCAAAGGAGAATGGCAAGGAAGATCCAAAGTTGTCACAGGTACAGGTGAGGATTTGCTGCTTTTCTGGTTTTATCTCATTGTAAACTAAACTACTACACTTCAAGTCACATTCACCCATTCACACACTTTCATACACTGGTGGCAAGGCTGCCATATAAGGTGCCACCTGCTACTCGGTTGTTAACACACTCATTTTGGGGTTCAGCATCTTGCTCAAGGATACTTCGACATGTGGACTGGATTGAACCGCTGATCTTTCGATTGGTGGACAACCCGCTCTACCTTCTGAGCCACAGCCACCCAATACAATGTCTTTGCAGCTTTTTGGGCAGATTCAAATATTATAAACTTTCCAACTTTCTCTTGCAGAATGTACCCGATTCAGAAAGTGTCACCACCCAGATGAATTCTGCTTCTGCAGAAACCACAACTGAGGAGGATCTTGACATATATTCTGCCGCTGATATGAAGGTACAGCTGAATTTTGACTTCCAGGAATGTCCTGCATGTAGATGAAAACATCGTAATACATTCAGCCTGATGCACTATTTTTAGCCCTCTGTCCATTTCTTTCATATATTTCTTATTTACAAAAGGTTTATTACCTCCACCAAGGAGGTTATGTTTTTGCCAGCGTTGGTCTGTTTGTTTTTCTGCAAAATAACTCAAAAAGTTACAAACGGATTTTGATGAAATTATCAGGAAAGATGGATAATGGGACGAGGAACAGATGATAAAATTTTGGTGGTGATCGGTTGAAGCAAAGTGGATAAAATAATAAAATAGTGCTAAATAGCACTGTGTATTGAGTATTTGTTTTCACTTCAGGTGAAGCCATTAGCCTAGAAGGTTTCAGCTACCACAGCACAGGTAGCAGCAGTCCAGCCAAGGAGCCGCCCAATACAATGTCTTTGCAGCTTTTTGGGCAGATTGATCAAATATTATAAACCTTCCAACTTTCTCTTGCAGAATGTACCCGATTCAGAAACTGTCACCACCCAGATGAATTCTGCTTCTGCAGAAACCACAACTGAGGAGGATCCTGACATATATTCTGCCGCTGATATGAAGGTACAGCTGAATTTTGACTTCCAGGAATGTCCTGCATGTAGATGAAAACATCGTAATACATTCAGCCTGATGCACTATTTTCAAACCTCTGTCCATTTTTTTCCTCATATTTCTTATTTATATAAGGTTTATTACCTCCACCGA
This sequence comes from Epinephelus cyanopodus, assembly GCA_026686955.1. NCBI lineage: Eukaryota > Metazoa > Chordata > Actinopteri > Perciformes > Serranidae > Epinephelus > Epinephelus cyanopodus. The sequence goes on from CM048934.1 coordinate 15,199,341, forward strand.
GGAGGTTATGTTTTCGCCAGCATTGGTCTGTTTGTCTGTTTGATTGTCTGCAAAATAACTCAAAAAGTTATGAACGGATTTCGATGAAATTTTCAGGAAAGGTGGATAATGGGACAAGGAACAGATGACAAAATTTTGGTGGTGATCGGTTGAAGCAAAGTGGATAAAATAATAAAATTGTGCTAAATAGCACTGTGTATTCACTGAATCTAATGCAGAGGGGGAGGGAATATCACCTACTTGGCGGAGGTCTGCACTCTGAGTGCTTTTCTAGTTTTATTATATTGTTTTTTTTCCTTTTTTTCATTATATTTATCACATTTTACTTTATATTTATATAAGATTTATTTTATTGAATGTATTTATTTATTTTTATTATTATTATTTGTATTATTTCTTATTTTTTATTTCTTATTATATTTATCAAATTACCAAAGTGCTACATGCACAGTTTTTATTTATAAGCCCAATATCGCAAATCACAATTTGCCTCACAGGGCTTTACAGCATACGACATCCCTCTGTCCTTTGGACCCTCGCAGCAGATAAGGAAAAACTCAATGTTTCTTCACTGCACTCTTCAGAGCAATCAGCAAAGGTTATTGTGTTTTCATTACTTGTTTGTGTCCAGTTTGAACTGACTTGTTTGACATATTTCAGGTAAAGGAACTGGCCCAGATGTTTTCAACTATCACAACCAACAAAACAGCAATCCAACCAAAGGGGAAACACAAGGGGGAACAAAAACTCGCACAGGTTGTAGAACCTCTGTAAATCACATCACTAATTTGTCAGAAAGTAATTAATAACACATACCATATAATTTTGGTATGAATTATGTAATTCAGCATTAAAAGTCAGTCACATGAAGGCCAACTTAACTCCAAGGCCAACTCCGTGCCATTGTCTTTGTTTGCACCTGTGTTTTGTGTTGCACAGGTGTTTGAGGTGGTTACTAGGTGCTTGCTAGGAGCATTAATTGGTTGAGTACTTGAGTGTGTATTTTCACTTTCAGGTGAAGCCATTAGCCCAGAAGGTTTCAGCTACCACAGCGCAGGTAGCAGCAGTCCAGCCAAAGGAGAAAGACAAGGAGGATCAAAACCTCACACAGGTACAGCACCAGTGCTTTGATTATAGCATTCATAGCTTTGGTAGCGGGGCTGCTCGAGGGGCGCCAATGTCAGATTTGTTTAGAAGTGGGTTTAAAAAAAAAAAAGAAATCGATACATGTTTTCATGATATTTTGGGTGGTGATACTGTATCGATACATCACTAAATATCAATCTTTTATTATGTTAATTTTTGCAAATAGACAGAATAATAACAAAAAGTTTGAAGTTGATTCTGATTGGTCAATCAATAAAATTCTGGTATAATTATTTGCATTACTATTTGTTTTCTCTTCAGATAAATCTGATAATTGTTGCTCGGTCTCTTTATTCATTTATTTATTGTCCACACACCTTATCATTCTACGTATACATAGAGATATACCAGTGGCTTTACAGCCTACATTTTATTGATTATCTCTGATCCCCACGGTCAATTTGGTCATTGTGACAGTGCAAGCAACACCGCTGACGCTAGGTGGCGCCAAACTAAAAAAAAAACAAATTCTATCTGTTGCCTCTTTAACGGTTTTATAGTACGTCCAGTCCCAGCCCTGTGCATAGTCAGTATAGGTGAATGCTAAGGGTGCCATCCAGAATGAAAATGTATTTACAAATGACAGTGTTACATACCTGATACTAAATTTTAACATTCAGGCACAGGAAGTGTCAGACACCACAGCCCAGGAAACAGCAGTCCGGCCCAAAACAGAAACCATTACTGGCACCATGTGCTTCTGTTGTATTGTATTCACTTTTGTGTCAGTGAAGGTTCTCAGTCATCCAGGTCATAAGTGCTAATATTGTAGGCAACTGGACTTGCTTGCGTTTCTTGGAGACGTTTCGCCTCTCATCCAAGAAGCTTCTTCAGTTCTAAATGACACAGTGTCACCCCTGGTCCTGCCTGACCCTAACGACTCACATGGTGGCCAGGTGGGTCAACGACTCACATTGTGACCGCAACGACTCTGAAACTAAGAGCTCACGTGACCCCTACGACCCTGCAAGGGTTCCCACCCACACATGGTTTATAGCCTGCAACTTTGTACCAGTCATTTAGAACTGAAGAAGCTTCTTGGATGAGAAACGTCTTCAAGAAACACAAGCAAGTCTGGTTGCCTACACTATTAGCACTTAAGAATGTATTCACTTTCACACCTTTAGGCAATTTTGGAAAACCTGAACCAGCTTGTCTGAAATAATACTGACTCTGTATTAACACCTTTTAACTTTACACCTTTATCTGTCAGAATGTGCCAGTATCCCGGAGCGTTAACTCTGCAACAGCAACCACAATCAAGGAGAGGCCAAAATCCCGTACGTACAGGATCATAACTCAGTCAAAACAACTTTGTGTAACAATCTGAACAAATAAAGCAGCCATGGCTCAGACTCATCATCATCTCCTCTCACTCCAGCTTTTTCAACTCCACAACAACCTGTCCAAAGAGTGACAAACTCAAAAGCAGTCCAGCAGCTGCAGGAGTCCTGCACTGCTTTGCAGGTAAAGCAGATTTGTTGAGTTTCATTGACTATGAACAGAAACCAAAGAAGTCCTGTTCTTTATTTATTTAAATTGAATTACCATCTTTCAGGTCAATGGATCGGGCAGGGAGGTTTCAAGAACTCCACCTCTGGCCACAGCGGTCCAGCCTAAAGAGAAGGACAGGAAGGATCGAGCACCATCACGGGTGTGAAACCATTTGCTGTTTAGGACACGACATTATGATTTGCAGTTGCTCAGTAGGGCTTTCTGCAAGTTTAACACCTCCATGTTGTCCTGACTTAAACCCAAATACAGCATAGCACATGGAAACATGGTGGCCACCATCCTGTCTCCTCTCAGGTAGCCCTGTTGAGCAAGTGGCTTCATTTTGAGCCACAAAACCCCTTTAGCATTGTACCTATGTTAGCACCACTAGCTGTGCTCACACTGCTAACGCACGAAAGGAATTTGTCATAGAAATACATTGTGCTGTTCTTTCTAGTGAAATGCCCCAAATGTTATCAACCATCATCCTTTTTCTGACAGAGTGTCCCCGATTCAACAAATTCTGCAGCAGCAGAGGCCACAACTAAGAAGGATCCCAAATCAGGTGTGCAGTAGTGTGGTTTCTTCAATTGTTCTTCATTGCTTAAAAATATAAGAAAGAAAGAAAAAAGAAAATCAAGCAATCACTGTTTTCTTTCTTCATAGTGTGTGAGACTGCGCAGCCTGATTCCTCCACTGGACTGAAGGTATCTGTACAGTGAAATCTTGATTTATTGGCCTGTGGAGCAAATTTCACCACAAAGGTTACAATGTTGTTATTTGAGTCTCTGGGCTTGTGCTGAGTGATTTACGTGTTCCAGGTGAAGGAATTGGCCCAGATGTTTTCAGCTGCCACAACCCAGGAAGCAGCAGTCCAACCAAAGAAGAAACGCAGAGGGGAACAGAGTCTATCACAGGTACAAGAGCCCGTGTAAATCTTATTTTTCACCTCAATGTGTCTGCTAAGCTGTTTATATGGCCAATAACTAAGGAATAATGCTTGACAAGATGTCAATCAGTTAGTAATGGCCGCCATGAAAGTGTTTATGTCAGCTAACAACAGGAAACTGAGGCTACAGTTCACACAGGCTCACCAAAACTGGACAATAGAAGATAGGAAAAACGTTGCCTGGTCTGATGAGTCTGGATCTCTGCTGCCACATTCAGATGGTAGGGTCAGAATTTGGCGTCATGGATCCATCCTGCCTTGTATCAAGGGTTCAGGCTGGTGCTGGTGGTGGTGTAATGGTGTGGGGGAGATTTTCTTGGCACACTTTGGGCCCCTTAGTACCAACTGAGCATGGTTTAAACCGGACCTAATGTGGTGCCAGATGGAAGAAGCTTTGCTGGATACTGAAAATGATCTACGTATGTTATATTGTGTTTTGATTCATTTTTTGTGACCTTGTTTATAGGCTGTGAAATGCAACCGTTCATACAATAGCTTCACAATTCATTGCTTTCTGCTTTAAAGGGGTGAACTAAACACACATCAGTATCATAATTTCATTGTTTATTTGATACCTGAGTGCTTAATATCTTTTAGGTGAAGCTATTAGCCCAGGAACTTTCAGAGGCCATCACAGTCAGGGTAACAGCAGTCCAACCAAAGGAGAATGGCAAGGAAGATCCAAAGCTGTCACAGGTACAGGTGAGGATTTGCTGCTTTTCTGGTTTTATATCATTGTAAACTAAACTAAATTTAACTACTACACTTCAAGTCACATTCATCCATTCACACACTTTCATACGTTGGTGGCAAGGCTGCCATATAAGATGCCACCTGCTACTCGGTTGTTAACACACTCATTTTGGGGTTCAGCATCTTGCTCAAGGATACTTCAACATGCAGACTGGATCGAACCACCGATCTTTCGATTGGTGGACAACCCGCTCTACCTTCTGAGCCACAGCCGCCCAATACAATGTCTTTGCAGCTTTTTGGGCAGATTGATCAAATATTATAAACCTTCCAACTTTCTCTTGCAGAATGTACCCGATTCAAAAAGTGCCACCACCCAGATGAATTCTGCTTCTGCAGAAACCACAACTGAGGAGGATCCTGACATATATTCTGCCGCTGGTATGAAGGTACAGCTGAATTTTGACTTCCAGAAATGTCCTGCATGTAGATGAAAACATCGTAATACATTCAGCCTGATGCACTATTTTTAGACTTCTGTCCATTTTATTCGTATATTTCTTATTTATATAAAGGTTTATTTTATTATAGATCAATTTTCATTATATTTATTGCATTTATCTTATATTTAAAATTTTATCGAATGTATTTATTATTTATTTATTTATTCATTTATTTTAATTTCTTATTATATTTATCAAATTACCAAAGTGCTACATGCACACTTTGGTTTAATGTTTTACTGCACTCTTAGGTTATTATGTTTTCATTACTTGTTTGTGTCCAGCTTGAACTGACTTGTTTGACATATTTCAGGTAAAGGAACTGGCCCAGATGTTTTCAGCTATCACAGACAACAAAACAGCAATCCAACCAAAAGGGAAACACAAGGGGGAACAAAATCTCGTGCAGGTTGTAGAACCTCTGTAAATCACATCACTGCCATTTCCTTTGTTTGCACCTGTGTTTTGTGTTGCACAGGTGTTTGAGGTGGTTACTAGGTGCTTGCTAGGAGCATTAATTGGTTGGTTGTGTATATTTTCACTTTCAGGCGAAGCCATTAGCCCAGAAGGTTTCAGCTACCACAGCGCAGGTAGCAGCAGTCCAGCCAAAGGAGAAAGACAAGGAGAATCAAAACCTCACACAGGTACAGCACCAGTGCTTTGATTGTACCGTTCATAGCTTTGGTAGCGGGGCTGCTCGAGGGGCGCCAACGTCAGATTTGTTTAGAAGTGGGTTAAAAAAAAAAAGAAATTGATATAACATGTTTTCATGATATTTTGCATGGTGATATTGTATCGATACGTCAGCAAGTATCGATCTTTTATTATGTTAATTTTTACAAATGCACATTTACAAGAATAATTAAATCAGTTGCTTTTTCAGTCCACTAGATGCTACCAGTCTTTTTTCCTGGTGAGGTCAGCAGGTCTCAGGCAGCAGCATTTGGCAGGAAGTTCATCAGAACAATAGAGGCATCAGAGAAAGAAATCAGACAAACCGTCGGCATTTAAATCAAAACGTCTGGACTGATTTGGGATGTTTTAACACAGAAGGGAAGAAGGACTTTCATATGATGCATGCGGATTGCAAAGTTGGGTCCTGAGGATAAAATACTCCGGGAATACTATGAACATGAGGTCTCACCTCACACTCCACGCTAAACGCTAACACTAAAACTGCTCTGCCAAAAAATCAACAAAAACCAGAGATACTTAGCTTGACAAAACTATCCAACTCTGAGAAGAGTGGAAAAAAATAACAGTCCATCACCAACTATTTCACGAAAGTCACACCTGAGCAAATGTTGCAGACCAGGTCAAGGCCAAGTCAGGTGAACAGACTGAAAACTTTATCTCATATGGTAAAAGTGATGTTGATAAAGTTTTCCACTGGGGAAATGTTTTGCAGTTAGAAGAAAGGGAAATAAATCGCAATATATGGTATCACAATAATACTGTATCGTAGGTCCTCTGGCAATTCCACTCCTAGTTTTGTTTAGTGCTAATTAGCAAACATTAGCATGCTAACATACTAATTTAAAATGGTGAACAGGATAAACATCAGCATGTTAGCACTGTTAAGTTAGCATGTTGATGTTTGCATTCAGCTCAAAACCTCTGTGCCTACACAGAGCCTCACAGAACTGGTGTGGATGTTTAGTCTTGTTCTACGCTCTGTGGTAGTTTCATCCATACTGCCATGGTTCCTGGATACTTAGCCTTCTTGTGAACTGTCATTCAAGGTGAGACCCACTGACGTAAAGCACAAAATCCAGATGAGAGAACCAAAGGTGTATCAAGGCTCCAGAAACTGGAGAAAATGTCCTCCATTGGTGAGTCAATCAGTTTACCAATCGTTTTTTCTTTGTATTTGCACTGTCACCAATTAACCAACAAAATAATTTCTTTACCCCCAAACAGAACTGAAATGGATTTCCAAGTTTGCAGGTGCGTATTTCAAATTGTGAAGAAAAATCAAAAATAAGAATTGTAAATAAAGCAAATTCAAGGTACTCTTCAAGTAAGTTCTGGAGACAACAAAGCTAATCTCATACTTCTATATATCTACTCTTAAAAATAAGGGTTCCAGAAGTGTTCTACTTAACAGCCGAGGCTCTACCCAGGACCATTTGGCTTTTCTGTAAGACTAAAGGTTCCATTAAGAACCCTTTTCATCCAAAGAGGTCATTTGGGAAAAATAAGAGTTCTTCAAGGACTGGTGAAAGCATCGATGTTACAAAGTAGTAGGTGGTGAGGGACCTATGAACGATGGCAATAAACATGAAGAAAGGTCCACACACCATAGCCCCTTAAGGCACTTGTGGATGTTAATTGCATGTAAGGGAGGTATATAGAGAGTGTATGGACCTTTCTTCATGTTCTTCAAAGATCCTCAAATATTCAAATGTATACTCAGTTTCAAATGGTATTTTTCAATGTAGGTGTATCTGGATTCCTCTCATTTTCTTGTGTTCTTCTTAAATTGATGTCTTTATTATCATTTTATCAGGGGTCTGACCATACATACAGACAGACAGACAGACAGACAGACAGACAGACAGACATACATACATACATACTCTGGCATTTTGCATCTGGTTCTGTTTGGAACCAAGTTTCAGTTCCCAACCTTACTGCACCATTAAAATGTTGAAGGTTGTATTGGAGGTGATTTCAGGGAATGATTATGAACCATAAGCTTTGTGGGTTGAGCCCCACCATTTGTGTACCACTGTATCAGGTTTAACCCTTTATGTTGGGTTGTAGGTTTAACCCTCCGAAAAGGTTGAATAAGGCGTACAAGGCGTTTCGCACGTCACACCCATCTGTAGCGACGAGTGTTGACTTGTCGCCTGTTGCCATGCCACTCGTAGTGTGAACACAGCAAAGGAGGGTGTTGTAATACCTTTGCAAACATCATGAGAGGGGCAAACAGTTCACAGCCATAATGTATTTTAGATTGGATGAATAACCCAACAATAACGTTTAGTCAGAACAACCTGCTGGGTTTGATTGGTGAGCCAGTGGTTTTCTACCCAGGGGTACAGGTGAAATTTGGTCAGTTTTAACCCTTTGTGAAGAAAAGGAAAGGCTGTATGTGTGCATGTATAGCAGGTGCAACTCATATCGACTGATATTAGTTCAGTATGTAATTTTCTATTATGTTATCTTAACTGTAGTGAACGTAAAGCTGGACCCAACCACTACACACAGGTGCCTTGTTTCTGCTGATGGGAAGAAAGTGAGTAACGGAGGAGGGAACCAGGAAGCTCCTGGGAGGTTTGGCAACGTCCTGGGACTCAACCGGTTGACCTCTGGGAAGTCGTACTGGGAGGTTGTTGTGAGCAACAAGACGGGGTGGAATCTGGGTGTAGCGAGAGGCAATGCAAACCGCAGGGGGAAACTCTCGCTGAACCCAGATAACGGTTACTGGGTTACTGAGTATTATGGCAACAAGTATGCAGCCCTGACAGCTTCACCAGTCCAGCTTTACCTGAAAGAGAAACTACAAAAGGTGGGGGTGTTTGTGGACTACGAGGAAGGTCTTGTGTCCTTCTACAATGTGACGGCTCAAGCTCACATTTACTCGTTTACTGAGTGTTGGTTCAACGGAGAGATCTAACCCTATTTCAGTTTGCACCTTAAAGAAAATGGTGAAAGTGCCGATCCTCTGATTATCTCAACTGTGTAATCTCAACCAGTAATTATGCATGCTGTCATGAGTGTGTGTGCGCAACATACTCTTGCTATTTACTTCTTTCATTTTTTTTTTAAGATTAATGTAGTTTTTGTTGAAGCTGTGTTTTGTGGGGGACACAAGAGACACAAAAATGGTGAATATCCAACATATTCTCACTCCGACCTCGTTGCATATTGATGTTTTGTATGGACTTTCCACGTCCACATACGACGTGAAAGGCACCCTGAGTGCATTGGTTGTTGTCGTTTGGGGACATTGTGTCAAGTTCTCTTTTTTAAAGATACACTTTCGTTTTTACAGGAAACTTCATGTTTGCATACAGTCTCTTTACACATAAACGCACTACATCGGTACAACATCACACATTTTTTTCCTGTAACAACTAATGCACACGGTTTGGTTCAGGCACCAAAAGCACATTGTTGTTAGCTTTAGGTGACAAGAACACCTGTTTAGGTTTAAACAACAAAAACCCATGGTTAGATTTAGGCAACAAAATCCCATGGTTAGGTTTAGGCGACAAGAACACGTGGTTAGGTTTATGCAACAAAAACAAAAACTTTCGTCCTTGTCCAGGCGTGTTTCCCCTTGACACTGCCGGGTGACATTAAACTATAACCGCAACCTGCTGCGCATCGTAACATTAAAGGATGCCTTTTTTCTTTGTTTTCTGACCCCGCAAGTCTCTGCCCAAATGCTGGATTTCGACAACTTCGGAGTGAGACCAGGCTCAAATAGCAGATCAGCACAGTTCCAGATATGTGTCTCGAAGCCCCTAGTACGGTTCAAGCTCCAATACAACTGGATCCTCCATTTCCTTTAATGCAACTGATTTTGAGTCTGTTGTTAGGCCCGACTTAAACAATGTCAGAAGGGTCATTTTTATTTTTGGAAAGCTCCCTCCAGAGCCATTTAAGATATGGGACTCCCTTAAACTTTAGTATTTCACCTGGACGGATGCAGTTTTGCATGACAAGCACACACGTTGGTGAGCTCCATGACCTCAGCCTGTGCTCTGAGTGCATGTTCATACTGTGTTTGATAACCTGTAAGAATTCAGAGTAATCAGATGTAAGTCAGTATCACAGTGTGGGCTAGTTTTATTTCCAAACAAAAATTATAAGTAGTCAGACTAGACTGAATAATACACAAACAACATGAGTAGGTTTATTTCCATGTCAAATCAGAAGGCACAGTATTTGCATATTTGGTGTCACACCTCCGTACATGGAAATTATTGCTTTGCCTTGGCTGGTTTGGGATTCTTTTTATAAACATTTTACATTTTTATCAGATTACACACACACACACACACACACACACACACACACACACACACACACACACACATATTTCAACACTATTTAGTTGTACATAGTTTTCAGTATAACGTCATGATGGTTTATCAGCAGTCAGGTTAAAGTCATGAAAATCTGCAGAGAGGTTAGACATTAGTCGTGGTTGCAGCTGTGTCAGCTGTACAAGGAGCATAAATCAAAGTATACCTTTGGAAGGGTTAAAGCAAACATTAAGTTAATGGACAACTTTGTAAGTTACGCTTTTTTTCAAGCTTATCTGTGAAGGGACAAGACGACCCATCCCGCATCAGGCATGCAACACTTTGTGTACTCAGGAGGTCATGCAGTGAGGCACCATCCCTGGGTGAAATACCAAGTTTTTATGAATGTCCCTAGAAGATAAACATTATCAGTGTTCAGTTTTATTTATTTATTTTTTTTTTCAGTTTTAGTGGTTTTGATTAATGATAAATAAACTGAACTGCATGTGGTTTTGCTTAGTGTCATGTAAGACAGCTCGAGTTCACTTATTTTTCTATGTACCTGTTTAAAAGTTAATTTTGTATGAATTCAAGTTCCGTATCAGCAGGTTGTTTGTTTTTATAAGAATCTTTATTTGCTAGCGCATCTGTAACTGCTACTCTCCCTACAGTCCACAATAAATAAAACTTGTAGTAAAAAGACCTGCGTGCCTGCTTTTTTCCTAGCTTTTGGATAAAAAAAAGGGGGTATTCCATTTTACTTTTTTTTTTTTTTTTTACAAATTCATGTAAATAAAGTCACAGCCTTTCACAGACAATTACAATAAAATTAATTTAACTTAACTTAGACACTCCTGCAGTCCGAAAAAGGCTTAAGGTAGGCTGAAGCTACAGCTTGTAACACCTGCCTTTGTAACAGCGCATCATATGTAGCAAACAACAAAACAAACCCAAACAGGTAAATACTATTAATACAGAATATAAACCTGATAAACTGTTATATATTATAGATTAAGGAACATTAGCTCCACCTTTATCAGCTGCAACATTATAAGTAGTGATGTTTGTACATGAATGCATCACTAGCAGATTTCACACTGTAGTATTGCTACTTTTACTTAAAGAGGCAACAGATAGCATCTTTTCCCAAATATATCATTATGAAAATAATGTGGGTTGCACATCAGAAAATCAGACTACCAGCGTTTACATAGGTTACTTTGTGGCTTTGCTATAAACTTCTGCCACCGGTGCCGACATTTTGCGGCTTTACGGCAGGAAACGCGTTGTGTATTGCGAAATTGGTCAGTGAGCCAATCAGGGACTGGAGCTGGTCCTTATGAGGAGCTGGGCATGATAGTTGAGTCACGAGCACAATGGCTAGTGATGGCTAAACGAATCCACCAGATGGCGCTATGTGTTTAACAAAGGTTTGAAAGCACACTTCATTGCCAGTCCTTCAGCCTTTATCTTTAAACCAAGAGCGCCATCTGGTGGGGTCAGAAAATAAAGAAAGTGGTTCATGAGGCTTCATTTGGCCATCACTAACAATGGCAGCTGAACAGAATGAATACATTCACGTTCCCTCTGGCTGCTCCCAGGTCCATGTTGGAACGAGACCCAGACCTTCTGACCTACCATCTGAGACCTGACCTACCACCCGACAGACATTATCTAACTTACTAAAACAAGCTATATCCATAGATGCAAGCTAGCTAGCAATAACGATAGCTTGCTAACTAGTAATAGCTAAGTTACTTGTGTGACTGACCGAAGTAATTACAAAATAAGCCTACTCAGACTTATAATGTTATAACTGAGGGCAGCTTATAACAGACTTATAATGGCTTTTGAAAACCAAATGGGAGAAATTCAAACTTAAGTCTTGAGTGGACATTGCCAAGCAGCGATCTGATCCCCACAGTGAATCTGGTCATTGCGATGCAACACCACTGACACTAGGTGGCGCTAAGCTAAAAAAAAAAAAAAAAAAAAATCCTACCTGTTGCGTCTTTAAGTACAAGATTTGAATACTAAAACTTACTCATGAACAATATACATGGTACATATAGTCAAATAAATCATAGGTGCTTAGAGCCTTAGAGATAAGGATAAGGAGCTCAAAGTAGAGCCGCTGCTCCTTCGCTTTGCAAGGGGTCAGTTGAGGTGGTTCGGGTATCTGATCAGGATGCCTCCCGTTGGAGGTGTTCCAGGCACGTCCCACTGGCAGGAGGCCCCGGGGCAGACCCAGAACACGCTGGAGAGATTACATACCTCATCTGACCTGGAAACGCCTTGGGAAGAGCTGGAAAGTGTTGGCAGGGAGAGGGGTGCTTTGCTTGGCCTGCTGCCCCTGTGACCTGGCCCCAGATAAGCGGATGAAAACGGACGGATGGATGGGTACAATCTGGATGATTTTTGCTCCACCTATTTTTTAACTTTAGCTACTTTGCAGATTAAGAGGATGAATACAAAATATAAATCTGACAAATCACTGTGTATTAATATAGATTAAGTGAGCCAGCAGTATAAAAGTAACATGAGCTCCACCTTTACCAGCTGCATGTTTATACTTGAATGCATCACTGCATGATCTTTGGGAATTAGCACTTTACTGTTGGTGCTTTAACATTTTGATGCTCATACTTTTGCACTTGTGCTTAATTTTGAATGCAGATTGTATTTTTACACTCTAGTATTTATACTTTTAATTAAGTACAAGATTTAAACACTTGAATTTACTCATGAACATTATATAATATTACTGTACAGTCCAGTTCAGTGAGTTTTTTTTGTTAATAATGCTTTTGAATGGATGATGTAAAGTCAGAGATATTTTACCAGTGTTGTTTAGCAGGAAGTTCTCAGCTGGAATCCACGCGTGGGCCGATAAAGAGAATGTTAGACGATTGTTTTGGCTGAAACGAAACTGAAAGAGTCGGGGATGAACAGATAGAGAGAGGAGAGGCGAAATGAAAGGCAGATCACTCAGAGGAGTGGAGAGACGACACTGTGCAAGGTAAGCTGCTGCTGCTGTGTTGCTATTTACACCTTAAAAGCACTTGCTCAGTGATTTATGATCCTGTGTCGCATATATAGAATTAAAATGCAAATTATTGAAAAATCCGTCTATACATTTGAAAGTTTTTGACGTGCTTAAAAGTTATTATTTCAGCACTGTTTTGTTTTTGTTTTTTTTAAATAGTAGCGTATATCCTGTCGTTGCACGTTATTTGACTGTGAATTTGTGGCTTGAAGTCTGTGATCTTAGTAAGATTATTTCAGCCTAAATGTTTTGTCGGAGCGGAACTCCTCAGGTTATATAACTGTGATCACAGTAAGGCATCAGACACGACAGTGCTGCAGACAGAGACATGGGCAGCAGCGCGGCAGCGGTGCAAATAACAGAGTGTGGTAAACCGCAGGTTTCAGGGCGCGGACAGAACACACGAAACACACTGGAGGAGGAAGTGGGTGGAGGGTGTCATTTAATGGGCCGTACTTTACCTGCTGGCAGAGAGGTGAATGTGAAAGTTTTCCATGATGAAAGTTGTTTTCTTCTAGTCCTGTTGAGTTCATCAATATTGTCAAAGTCCGTTTGGAAAACATGCAACACAAACAAGCAGCTGCTGACTGACACTAGTCTGAAGTTGAATGCCGAATATTTTTTCTCATTGGTTTAATTTTACCCAGCCAAACTATGAAAAAAAAATATCAATAAAAATAATGATAATAAAGGTAGTGATATTAAGAATAAAGATAACAATAATAATAATAATAATAATAATAATAATAATAATAATAATAAGATAATGATATACTAAAAATAATGATAATGGTAATAATACTGACAATGATACTAAAAATGATGATAATAAAGGTAGTGATAATAAAATATTGATAATGACAATAGAATGAAAATAATAAAAATAATGATAATAAAAATAAACTTAACAAAAGTAATAATGATGATGATAGCAAAAAATGATTAAAAAATAATGATAGTAAAAAATAATGATAATAAAAGTTAAGATAATAAAATACTAGGACAGATAATAAAAATAATGATAGATTGTAAAAACAAAATGGTGGTCATTATAAAATAATAATAAAAGTAATGATAGTAAAAATAATAATATTGATAATGATAAAATAATCTTAATATAATGATAGTGATAATAACAATTACAAAAAATAAAATAAAAATAACGTTAGTAAAAATGTTCTCATTTATTTCTGTTATTGCTATTGTTTTGATTATTAGGCTCAATTATTTGTATCCTATGGAATACTATCTTATGCTACTGTCATGTATTGTTGTATTCTTTATTTATGTTCATTTATGTCATGTAAACAAACACACGCTCATAGATTATATTTTACATAATGCTCAATTCAATGTGCATGCATACTGATTTATAAATAATTTTAAATATGCTGTATCTATGCCATTTTGTATTTATGCCAGATTAAAAGTCTCCTTTTCAAGAGTGTTCTGGCCGAGACAGGCAGGAATAGCCAAAAGTATTTTTAATATATATACACACTAGATATGATCCAGCAACTACACATGATCACATAGACCAGTTATGACACACTGAGACATTGGCATGTTTCTGTAATGCTAAACTTTCCCTCTTGGGCTCATGATTTCAAGAGTACCACCTCTTAATGACACTGGCAAGGTTTTCTGATGCAGTCTGACACCTAACTTCCTGCTGTAAACAATCATTTCATTCATTTGTTTCCTGGTTGTGTCATGCTGTGTGGAATCTGCAGCAGCAAACAGCTGATGCTGCACAATAACTCTAGAGTACCACTAGAGGGCGACTAATCACTGTCTTATCTCAGCCCTGCACATTTAGGTTTCAAATCATTGCTGAAATGAAAGTGACTTAGATATTCTGTCGTGGATCTACAGTTTCATTGAAGTCTTCCAATTGAATTTTAACTTCTTTTCAAAAATGTTCTCCCTTGAAGTTCAGCTTTCAGGCAGGTGTCAAAGTGTGTTTGCACTCAGGAATGTGTGTATTCTCTATTTCTAAAGGAGAAAAGGTTATAAGTGCTAAGCTGTTTGAGAAAATGCACCTAATGAACCTTAAAGTCTCCTTTGGACACTAATGAAGATTTCTCTCTGCTGCAAAACCTATAATTCCATGCTTTAAACCAAGGTCCACCGCTGTATTATTATAATTACTGCCTTGCTTTAAGTAATGCACAAAAATAACACTATTGGTCATTGTAGGAATCAGCCTCACGTCACAGTAGTATAGAGGTTTCATGCTTGGGTGCTCAGTAGTGCCCCCTACAAAATTTCAATGAAAGAGCCCCTGAAGCTACTTTCCCCCAGTGACGGCCAAATGAGGCCTCATGAACCACTGTCTTTATTTTCTGAAGCCACCAGATGGCGCTGTCTGTTCAACAAAGGTTTGAAAGCACACTTCATTGCAAGTCCTTCAGTCTCTATCTTTAAACCAAGAGCGCCATCTGGTGGGGCCAGAAAATAAAGAAAGTGGTTCATGAGGCTTCATTTGGCCATCACTACTTTCCCCTACATGTAGGGGTCGCTCGAACTCCTCGTAGAGATTTAATCCAACCGACTTCAAAGTCGGTGTGTCCCATTGAAAGACCTTAAAGACGAAAAGTTAATAAAAGCTTGAGTTTTCGTTGAACTGGTTTACCTTGGCAAGGCGTCAAACTTAAGTTTTTTTTCCACTTAAGCCCAACCATACATGGTCCAATCTGCCCCAAACTTCACAGGATTGACTACAATCCCACCCTTAACAACATTGACAACATTGACATCTATATGCCAATAGTCTATTACTCCTGAATCCTGAACATGTGGGAAGCAGTTCTTGTTGCTTCAACTTTTATGTCGATTATAACTGAAGAACACATCCTGTCTTTGATGGATAAAAATGCGCATTTCATTCCTACAGATACTCAACACTTCAAACATGAGCCTCCAGGTTTGCAGCTGTGGCTGGTCCAAAATGACCACCTACCAAGGCCTGAGAATTCACCAAGGGAAGATGGGATGTACGCCAAAGGGAATGCATATCCCTGAGAGTGAACAGTACAGATTCAACAGTTTCACTCCAAACTTTACCTACAATGGACCAACCATAAAAGTAGAAGAGCCGACGTGGAATATCTTCGGCTCCTCTTTCAACCCTGGTGAGTAATACACTGTACCATGGTCCTGAGTTACGCACCATGTTAATCACAAGTGTCTCAAATTCACCTGCTGTAAATGATCTGATGGTGGAAACAAGAGGAGCAACAGGGCCAAGGCCACAAGGACCACATTTTTGCCCTTTTCCAAACTGCTGAATGGTTGCCTTTTCACAGCTGTAAATAAAACACCTTCTTCTTTTCAGATAGGGAACTTTACGCCTGGAGAAATCAAAGGGAAGAATCTCGTCAAAAAGAAAGCGCACCAGTTTCTTGGATCACTCCAGTCAGAAAGGAGGTATAGTCAAAAAAAAATATCAGCTACACATTTCATTGACGGGGAGAGTTTTTTTTTTTGTAACAAATGAAGTTGGATTCAATATCAGCCAGAAACACTGTAAAATCTCGTCTCCCTCCTCTGACAGATTGTGCCTGTGTCTCCAAACCTCACTTCCCAAATCACTCCAACAGAAGCCACAGCAATGATCCAATTGTGTATGTATCATAATTACATTTCATTCATAACTGGCAGTAACACAATGCAGCTGTGTTTAACAGTGACCCATGCTCTTTCCCTACAGTGCTGGCATCTCAACAGAACTCTGTGCAAACGCTGGCCACAAACTCAAACAACGTGCTCCCGGCACTTGATTTCACCAGCACTGCACAGGTACCACAGATTTCTTTAAAAAAATTTAAAAAGTCGAGGGAATATTGATTGATCAGGAAAAATCAGGAGAGTCAGGAAATTTTTGTTGAGTAAAACCTGCATAATCTCATGTTCCACTTTTCTCTGACAGCCTTCGCTGATGCCAGTGTCACAGATCATCAGCACCCAAGCGAGTCCTGCACCCGCAGAGGTTACAGTGAAGGAAACACAGAAATCACGTATGCTCTATAACTGTAATTAATGCAGAACTAGAACATATAGAGCAACCCTGTCTCCTCGAAATGATGTTTAAATACATGTAATTTGAAGCAGTAAATACATTTTAATGTGGAGCATATAAGGTTTATCAACACAATGTTGCTGATTAGCATATCTGGCATGTTGCAAAAATGTTGATACTGAACATAAAAATCTTTCAGTCATTTCCCACCAAATACTGCAGTAGAGTATCTGATTGTAGTGACTACAGCATTTATTTTTTTACCTTTTATGAAAGTCACAAGCTTTTTCTAACCTTAACCAAAATGCATTTGTTGCCCCAAACCTAAGACAAGAGTCTAGACATGAGGTTCTGCACATTGTATGCCCACCATACTCACCAACAACCTCCCTCTGAAGCCTACATGATACATTAATGTAGTGTTTCGTTACCTGAATGAAACAGTCTCTGAACATTATCCAGGCAGTGACACTGTTGCCACAAACGTAATTTCCCTGTTTTATCCCAAATTTTTCCCCAGACATAAAACTATCTAAATCATCTGTCAGTGATGGCCAAATGAGGCCTCATGAACCACTGTCTTTATTTTCTGAAGCCACCAGATGGCGCTGTCTGTTCAAATAAAGGTTTGAAAGCACACTTCATTGCCAGTCCTTTGGCCTTTAACACCAAGAGCACCATCTGGTGGGGTCAGAAATAAAGTTGTTCGTGAGGCTTCATTCGGTCATCACTACTGATAACCCTTTGTAATAACCAATCAGTATTTTTTCAAATTCATGGAAAAGTAGGTGAAAGTGTTTTATGGTCAGTCACAGCTGTGACCGTTGGGATAATGTCTTGTATCAACCATTTATTGACCAAATTAACATGAAATTCAAATTACTTACATGCTACTATGTATATGTTCTAGGTATCCTTCTGTATCTGTTATTGACGTTCCAGGATGCTACCAATACCAGGACATCAAAAAGCACGTGCTTAGGTCTAGAAAAAAAAACATTTTTGTTTGGCATTTGGAAAGTGAACATGCGCCTCATGGGTTGAAGTCCGAGGTTTGTTGGACGCATCCTCTGCCCCTCCTACCCACCCTATACGGACTTTCCTGCTCTTTATATTACGTTATTACCAGCACAGTTTCGGCTTTTCCAACCATGTCCAGCACTGTATCATACCGCCCTGACAGGTGCTGTCACACCGACCAGTGGCATATTATAACAATGCCAAAGGTTACATCTGGCCGCTGCAAAAGGTGGCTTTTGGCGTCAGGAGCAAAAATTACTGGTGGTATTTGACAACTTCGGAGTGAGTACGGCTGGAAGGGGAGGTCATAATCACTGATAAAAGCTGTTCCTGTCATGATCTGTTTGCGTAAGCTCAGCACATGAATTCAACAGCATGGCTGGCAAATGACCTGTCTCCCCCTCATAGTCTATATCTGACCCATCGCTATCACGTAACTAAAGTGAACCAAAAAAAGAAGAGTAGAAGGTTCGGTAGAACAAGGACTATGTATGTGTATAAGTACATGTACATCTAGATGCACTGTGTTATCCCACTGGTCACTATTGTTGCCGTCAACATGTTCACTGATTCTATGACCCCACTGAACAAAGATGAGTAATTGTGAATGCACATATCAATACTAGACACCTTAAAGAAAAAGTGGACCAAACATTTCTGTCATGTCTTTATGTCAACAAACTTTACTAACCTTTCATTTGGGAGCTTTCAGGTTGTGACCGGAGGGATTAAATGGGTTTAGAAGGCAGTTTAGTGACATACAAACATATTTCTAGGAGACAGGGTTGTATAGAAAAGATTCAAAGCAGCTTTGTTTGATGGTGACCATCGTCTTTCTCCACAGTGTTTGAAACTCCAGAGCGCTCCTGCACAACACATCAAACTGCCACCAATGCTCGCCGAGCGCTTGATTTCACCAGCAGCGTGCAGGTACAGCAGATATTCAGCTTGTTTTAATGTCCTGCTGGAGAGTTCAGTGTTATAGATAACTTTTTCAGTAAACATGTTACTATATTGTTGGATAGAATGTCAAAAGAATTCCTTCGTAATGACCCTTAAAGCAACAGAGATCGGAGCCGAAATAAAGTTTAACAGAATTTATTTTCTTGTACAAGAAGGAGCGTTTCACACTGCAACACATAAGATGAGGTTACAGAGAAAAGGCTCCCTGAGGAGCATCTACTGCAAGTTTTTATGCAGCATAAGTGGCCATTGGAGTTCAGGTGTTTCAGTTCCTCTAAACACTCTTTATTTTCTGACCCCCAGATGGCACTCTTGGTTTAAAGACAGGTTGAAGGCCTTGCAATGATGTGTGCTTTCAAACCTTTGCTGAACAGACAGTGCCATCTGGTGGCTTCAGAAAATAAAGACAGTGGTTTATGAGGCCTCATTTGGCCATCACTACTAAACACCTTGTCAGACTGACCCCCAGATGACATGCTCTCGACCTGTCTCCGACTCTTGGTTTCTCTGTCTTCCTCTTACAAATATAGTGCTGAACTTCCTTTAACCTTAGCTGATGATTCTGCTGATGTTGCAGTGTTGCAGTACAAAACAGGAACAATTCATTATGACTTGTACAAAATAGTAGCACGCATAAACAGTGTGATCATAATTTTTATAACATAGGATCTTATAGTAATTCGTTTTTTGTAACCATGCACCAATTTCAGAAAGGTAGCTTCATGAATAGATACTTCACAGACTGAGAAGTTCTCTGTATAAATTAGATCTGTCATTATAATATATGGTCAAGCTTGCACTGAGTACTTTCATCCTGTAGGTGGGGCAACTGTTCTGGGATCTTCCAACCACCACTGCTCAGGAAACAGCAGTTCGACCAAAGGAGAGGGAGAGGGAGAGGGAGAGGGAGATGGAGAGGGAGAGGGAGATGGAGGCCCAGAGACTACAAAAGGTACCAAACTTTTTTTTTTTTATAATAAATAAAGTAAATGAAGATTTAAGCCAGATCTAGTGGTTTGGCTCTAGGGATGCAATACCAGTCTAAGAGTCCACCACTTTGGTTCAGACTAAAATAGATCAGCATGGTTTACCATGAAATTTGGCACAGACATGTACTGTATATCCCCCAGAGGATTAAAGCTCTGGACTTAGGTGATCTCCTGACTTTTTAAATCAAGCGCCACCATGAGGTCAACGTTTCCAATCATCCAGTGAAAGTGAACAAGCATCTCAACATCCACTTGATGGACTGTCAAGAAACTTTGTACAGACATTCATTGTTACCAGGGGTCTCATTTATAAAACAATGCATAGGATCCATACTAAGAATGTACGTAGAAGGGACCCCAGATGTTGCATCCCAGTGACTTTGATGATCAGAGTTTTCCTGTAGTGCCACCAACAGTTTGACATTTGTGGTTTTAAGTGAAATGTCTCAACAGCTACTGGACACACATTCATGTGCCCCTTATCCCATTAGCCTAAGGTGTACCTTGTGTTCAATAGTAATTAGCTAAGTCCCAGCCAACATTTGTATGTGGGGTACAAAGGTTTGAAAACACACTTCATTGCATCTGGTGGGGTCAGAAAATAAAGAAAGTGGTTCATGAGGCTTCATTTGGCCATCAATAATGTGGGGTCCATGTGGGTAGGAAATGGGCTGAAATATGGGCCTGATATGGGATTGTTCACGGGTTCCATATCCTTCTGAGATGCGAACCTTTGTTTGGTATGCATTTTTAATTTCTCCAAGCTATTTGGGATCAGTAGGAAGTATCAGTAGGAAGTATAAAAAAAAAAACTGACAAGATGACAATTAAGTCCCAGTGTCCTCCGACAAATCGATGATAAATTCCCAATATCCTGAGCACTTCCTAATTAACCGTGTCTTAGCTTGTTACTGTTGCTAAAATTGGTCAGATTTGTTGCCATATAAAACTATAAACTTGATTAATCAGTTTCAGTCATAAAATGTGATCAGGTTTTGGACCTTGTCCACTTTTGTGTCAGGATTGGCTGTAGACTGACTCGTCAGATATGACTGCAGTCTTGTTTTTACATAGATTAGTGTATTGTGCTCTTACTACCACTAGATGGCACAGAAAAGTGTCCATAAAATGAGGACAGCAGGTCTAAAGTAAAATGTTGGTTGCTGGAAACCAAATGTGATGTCCTCATGAGGACACAGGGTCTCAGGGGAATATTGACCCCATGTTTGGGTTCACCCAAGTGAGCCCCAGATAAGGTGTCCATTTTGGGCCCATCACAGTTACTACCCAGGTAGCCCTTGGGTAAACCCAAACATGTGGGCAGTTGGCATGGGGTCAATATGGAGCCCATGGACAATCCCATATAGGTCCCATTTTTCAGCCCACAAACAAATGTTGACTGGGATATTACACCTGCTACACCATCAGCTTGTTAAGCTTTGTCATTGTTAGCATGTTAGCATGCTGACATTAATTAATAGCATTATTGTCCCTACGTGCAGCCTCACAGAGCCGCCAGCATGTCCTTTAGTCTTGTTGGACTCTACTGGGCATTTGAATGCTATCATTGTATTTGTGCGTGGTCACTACAATGTGTGTACTTTGTCTTCATCCAAGGCACGGCAAGACAAGATAAAAGCTGATTTACAGCAGAAAATTCAGACCAGGGAACAGAAGCTGGCTGAAGTCACATCATCTGTAAAAGCCTGCAAGGTGAGCTGCAACAGATTTTTTTTTTTTTTACTTCTTGAGGGTTGATATTTCTGTAACACGGTTTGTTACTCCTTTCAGGGGGACTTGGATGCTGAATGGCTGGAGATCAACAGCGTGTTTTCAGAGGTGATGAGAGTTGTGGAGGACGCTCGACAGAAAGCCCTTCAACCTCTGGAGGAGAGGTCGGTCATGTGTGGCTCAGATTATAAACAAGGGACACCTCAAACCCAAAATTAATATTTTTCCTCTAACATGTAGTGCTACTTATCAATCTCAACTGTTTTGGTGTAAGTTGCCAATGAGGCTTCATTTGGCCATCACTGCCAAGCACCACTGAGCTAGCTAACATTACAGCTCAGCACAGGAGGACACCATTAATGTTTACATGTCCCGCTGTCACAGGCATGAGCCTCTCATCCATGACTAGGTCCTCACTTCCTTCTTTGCGATACTACAAGCCGAGTGCCATCTTGTTCCATTATATTCAAGAGAAGGCAGACAACTCCAACACTCAGCAACTCACCAAAACAATCTAGACGGATAATTAGCACTACAGGGAAGAGGAATTTTATGGTGAACTGTCCCTTTAACACCATCACAGTAGGGGTCATCAGTGAATAAAACTGACTGCCTATTTACTGTGTCATGTTTAGGAGACAGAGAGTGAAGAGAGAAGCACAGGACGTGGTAAAGAAGCTGCAAAAGGAGATTGACAAGCTCAAAAAAGCAATCGATGAGTTGGACCAAAACCCAGACTCACAGGTGAGACGTCCGAGCCGTTTGACCTCTTTAATATTTGAGTAAGTCATTATGTTTCTACTCTCCTGCATGTCAGCATCTGAGAACATCCAGATCTAGGGGAAGCTAACATTCACTGTGCTCAACCATTCTGTGTGTTTTCCCACTTGTTTCTAATTCATTTAAATGATTTAACTGTGAGAATGTGACATTTGTCCCTCCAACACACACACAGGTTTCTGAACCTCGAGACTGGAAAAGTGTCACTGTTGACACTTCACTCTCCTTCGGTACCCTAAGAACTACCACATCAAACATGATTAAACTAATTCAACAGAAAATGGAAAAACTCTCCTCTGTTGGTGAGTAAACTACCTTTATTTAATCAAGCTGTTTGTTTAATGCGTAGTGATGAGTTTTAATATCATTTCTCTTTCCACAGAGCTCAAGAGGATTCCCACATTTGCAGGTGTGTACTCAGAACATCTATTTAACTTGTGAAACAGGATTACATGGTGGTGAGGGCATGAATCATTTGGAGTTTGTGCAGTCAAGAGGCAAGGCAAGAGTCCTCCCTAGCATTCAGTGAACACACACTGGAACAGGCCAACGAGAGTCCCCAGGTGTGCGTCATTAACTCTCAGCACTGAGGGGGGTTCAGGGTACTGTGGTAATTTTGGCACTCTTATGTTGCACAATTTGAACATTTTCTACTTAAAAACAAACAGGTAGGCTAACGGAAGTAGAGATTTGTTGCGTAGAGATGATACACCATCTCATCTAGTTGCACTGGTGTGAACTAGCAGGCTTTTAGAACGTTGCAGAACAACGCACTGCAACTAGCTGCCGGTTTCAGCTCACGTCATCACGAATCTTTGGTCTGAACTGGGCTTAACAGAAGCAGCTGGATTCAAATTTGACATGTCTTCACCAGACGAACAAATGAGGAGACAACACCTGAGCCTGATCATTTTATACACTCACAAATGGGTGTGTCTTAACCGGGTAGCTGGGACCACAGGTGGAGCTCATGAGTGTGATTAGAGGAGTGATTCCCAAACATTTTACAAAGCAAACAAGTGGATCTTCAAGAAACAAATTTGTTTATTTGCCTTATGATTCTGATTTGCCTCAAAATTTGTGTTCTTCCTTGACCTATGCTACATTATTTGACCAAGTTCCATTAAAATTGGGGCAGTAGTTTCCACATAATCCTGCTGACAAACAAACAAAACCAATACTGTAGGTCTGAGATCAATGTCTTCATTTAGGTCTCTATATACTGTTGCATTATGGCTGAAAATCTTCAAGATCTCTCTGGATAAATGGTTTGACCCACTCCAAACCCTCAATTGTAGTATTTCGTAAACAGTCATTTCGGTTTTGCGTGTCTTAAAAGTACTTTGTCATCGCATAGTTTTACATTTAGCTTTTTAATTGCATACCTCTTTAAAGCATCTTGTCGTGCATCCTATGTAAAACAATTACCCAAGCAGACACAATGTACCAGAAAGTTGGCGTTGCACAAAATTCTAAATCAAGAAATGTTGTTGCTTCCATAGAGGTAAATTTTGGGAGAGACCAAAGGGACATGGATGCCTTTATTATTTAGAACATGTTTATTTTGATAAAATTAAAGACATTTACACCATAGCTACGGGACACCAGTGTTTGACATTGATATTTGGTTAAATTTCCGTGGGGTGACCAAAATTAAAATAAAACAATGCCGATATTTAGTTGGTTTAAGTCATGTTAAGTGACCAAAATCCAACGTCTTCCAGATGTCTCATGCCAATGTCATCTTGATATTTAGCCTCAACGGATGGCGTCCAAACCCAACATCTGCAAAATGTAATTATGTTAACATCTACACAACAAGAAACTTTATGGTCGTTATTTAAAGTATCGTCAACTCGATTTTATTCCAATCAAAATTTAACATCTGTCCAACATCTCTCTGACATTTCATTGATATCTTATCGGTGCCAGCTGGGATAAATTATTGCAGAAAAAGCATAAATTGGTGCATAAAAATTCACCAGAATGCAGGAAATTTAGCGTTGAATGCTCAAACTTTTTAGCAGAGGAGCCCGAAACCCCTGTTTCATCCGTGTTCCCCTCATATTGACACAAAACCTCCGCCCTTGGATGCTTTGAGACACTGAAGGTATTGGAAGGTGCCTTTTTTTTGGTTAGGGCTCATGGGTAAGACATGAGGGAAAAACACTGCTCCTGAATTGGGTTCACTTCAAAATAGTCCAATTGGAATTTGTCTAACCTTTTATGTGTGTGGTGCACAGCATTAGTAAGACAGGGGAATATCGGTCTTTTTTTTGAGCCATGTGTAATAAATAACAATGGATGAGTTGTCTGTTTTGAGCAGATTTGACCGTGTCTGCCTCCATCTCAAAATCTGTTGTATCACAAACTCCTTAAACTTTGAAAGGTATATTTCCTTTGAAATGGGAGGATGAACGAGTCACTTTGTGCACACTCCCTTTAGATTTTTAACTTTAATGCCATTGATTTGTGTTACATGCTCGGTTTGTAAAATGTTTGGGAAGCACTCTTTTAATGACCTCATTATCTCCACCTGTGATCCCAGTTATCCAACAAGGACACGCCCCTGAGTGGGTGTATAAAAGAGTCAGACTCAGGTGATGACTCTTCATTTGTTGCTCTGAAGGAGACCTGTGAAGATGTTTTGTTGTTTTGTTATGAAGCCCTATAACTGATGGACTGCTTTTTATAAAAGCAAACTCCAGATATTCAGGCCCCTTTCAATGCAAGAGCACCAGCATTTGTTTGTTGAGTGCATCTCATATTAAACCCACTAAGCACATTGCATTCTTTTTGAATGCTCGATTTAAAAAAAGCAGGCTTATGGTGTAAACAAGATTAACAGGAAGTCTTGACATTTTCTTTGTGGTATGACCAAGCTGTGGCATTGTTTCGCAACTAATACACGGTCCGGTAGGCCATTTATTTTGTGCATTTTGGTTGTGCTATGGAAACTATGTTTTAAAGGAGCAGTGTGTGGGGTTTAGTGGCAGCTAGCGCAAATGTGTCCTGGTTAGAATTCTTCAATGTTCATTGTTCAGGAGGTTTTTACCAGGAGCCGAATTATCTGTAGAGGTCTCTTCCTTTTCAAAAGAAGCAGACCAGGTGATTAAAACACAAACACTGATTCAAGAAGTTTCACATTAAAAATCAATGTTTCCCCTATGCAGTTCGGCTCATCTGTGGCAGGCCAGTAGCCCTGATCCTGTTAATGTGTGCTCACCTTTACTCTCTGAAAACTTAAGATCCAGATGTTCAGGAGGGTTTTACCAGGAGCCGAATTATCCACAGAGGTCTCCTCCTCTCCAAAACAAACAGACCTGGAGATTTAAATAAGTAAAAACACAGAATAAAGCAGTTTTGTATTACAATTCAGTGTTTTTTAAAAGCTGTTCGGCTTGTCTTGGAGGGGCTGCAAACTACAGTGGCTGACGCAGAAACAAGAAGTGTTTGGTTTGTCCGTTCTGGGCTACAGTAGACACATGGTAGAGTCCATGGACAAGGACCCGCTCCCTATGTCGATTATAAGTTTTTATTTGCTTAATTTATGGTATAGTCTCCATTTCTTAGTTTCATAATTTAGTGTAAAACACATCAACATAACAGTTTGTTAGTCACCCATATGAAGTGCATCATCATTTCCATTATTCTTTTCATCTACAGTGGATGTAAAGCTGGATGCAACCTCTGCACACAAATGCCTTGTTGTTTCTGATGATGGGAAGACAGTGAGAGATGGAGGAAAGTGCCAGAAAGTTCCTGATGCTCCACGGAGGTTTGACATGTACGGCAGCGTCCTGGGGCTCAACAGGTTGACGTCTGGGAAATCATACTGGGAGGTGGAGGTCCGCAACAAGACCGGGTGGGACCTGGGGGTGGCAAGACGCGGCGCGAACCGCAAGGGGAAACTCTCGCTGAAGCCAGATAACGGCTACTGGGTCACCGTACACTATGAAGACGATAAGTACGCAGCCCTGACAGCTCCACCTGTCAGCCTCTCCCTGACGGCAAAACCTCAGAAGGTCGGGATATTTGTCGACTACGAGGAAGGTCTCGTGTCCTTCTATAATGTTACAGCTCGATCTCACATCTACTCTTTTACTGAGTGTTCATTTGATGATGTGATTTGTCCATATTTCAGCCCTCATCTTAAACAAAATGAGAAAAACTCTCATCCTCTGGTGATCTCTGCTGTAAACAAGCAGTAGTGGTTAAATGAAGTGCATGAATTATTGTTGCACTGAAAGTCAGAAGTCATTGTTCTGACAACCCAAAATTCCAAAGCCCCGCTAGTCTGAAAAATGGACTGAAAGCTCATTTCTGACAGCCTGTTAGCCCACAAGCAAACACCAATTGGTCAGCAGTCACGTTTCTTGGAAAATACACACTCAGCAGAAAAAAATGTTTGCATGATGCAGTTACATTTGTCGACAAAGCTGTGGTTAATGTGTGGTTCGGTTTAGGCACAAAAAACACTTTGTTATACTAGTGAAAAGATCACGTTTTCTTTAAACACCCATGTTTTGTGGTACAAAAGTTGCTGGAAAAGTACGGATGAGTCAGTGAAAAACACCCGGGACCTGGGCTCAAATGCTGCTGGGAAACGCCACAAAAGGGCAGCAATAACACCCAAGGTCAGTGGCTAAAATGAACTGAAAAACGCAGTAAGGGGGCAAGGAAAAACAAAAGCCAGAACACCTGGGGTCAGGCCCAGGTAGCCAAAATGACCTGGCCCAGAATCGGGCCGAATCAGCTGGCCGGATTATGGCAGCCAACACTGCCATCACTGGTGGGGCTCAAACGCTGTGGGTAAATGCTGGTGGCTCAAATGCAACTGAGAAACGTTAACTTAGTGCAGGGAGTGTGTATTTTCAGAGAAACTGGACTTCAAGGCAATGGGCATTTGTTTTTGGTGTAACAGGCTTTTGATCCAGCGGGCAATTTTTTAGACTAGTGGGGCTTCGAATCTCTGGGCTGTCGAAACAAAGGCCTAGCACCCAAACGCACCACGCAATATAAATGTATGAGTTCAGGTGTACACCACTGAAGGGTTTAAATGGGGTTTTCTGGCCTGGTCATCTGAGGCGTTTAGAAATTGTTAATGCATCCAGGTTAAGACTTTTTTTTCTTCCTATTCACATTAATTAAGAAGTTTTTATTTTTCTATTTTTTTATTTTATGTGCATATATTAATTTACAAGATTGCTGGCAGCTTGAAAAATGAAGTCAAAATGTTTAGAAAACAAGAAAATGCATTTCCTTGTCTAAAAAAAAATAAGGAATGATAAAGTTCCACATTGCAGTAAAGTTGAAATACTACACTGTGGAAAATCTGTCACAAGTAAAAGCCCTGCATTATAAATATTACTGTAGTAAAATTAATAATTATAATCAGGAACATATATCCTTAAAGGATTAAAAGTCAAAGCTCTCAATGCAGAAAATTGTCCCGTCTGTCTGTTAAATCATTATATATTATGTCATTGGATTATTCTATGAATGCATTTTACTTTTGTAGTTGGTTTGTGGGTAATTTTTTACTATTTTGTGGGGTTTTTTGGTTTGATATTTTAAGTGTCTAACAATGTTAGAATTTCATGTTATGTGGATATTGATATTATGATGTTTGCAGAATGTTTGCAGACATAGGGTCTCATTCATGAAATGTTAGAAAATCCGTGAGCAGATCTGCACATAAAAAAAACTTGGTATTTGGATTCATTAACGGCAATCAATCGTAAACTGACAGCGCGCTCCTGCTTGTCAGCACTTAGCATACACCCCGCCCATTAATAGCCAGTGAGCACCATATATGGAGGTGATAATCACTAATGGTAGGTGAGATTGAAGTTATTTTAGGTGAAGTAGGGCTGAAAAACATTTTATTTCTTAGTAGTGGTGTGACAGGGACAGGTAAATCAAAGGCCTGGAAGGAGGTGACGGGCGCCGTTAATTCTGTGTCACCTCTTGTAAAAATCATCCAAACAGTTAAACGAAAATGAGTCAACATGAAACTTGATGCAAAAAGGCACAAGTACACACACAAAAAAAGGAGGCTCTTCCCAGTTTGTCAGTTCTGTTCTGTCAGTTTGCCCTGAGCCTCGGCATTCTTTGTCTCTGTTGTGAAATTAAAGCACTATTAAAACATCTTAATAATACAGGCAGTGTAATGTGGGCAACAACCCAGCGTTACGTTTAACAAGTAAGAGTGTGGCGTAAAACCACACCGTCTCCACCGTAGTAGTAGTGGTGGTTGTGGTAAATTTACTGTAGTCATTCAGAGAACAGCTTTGTAAAATTTTGTATTAAGTCGATTTAAATAACTTTTTTTTAAGAACTCTAATCTGAAGCTTAAATCTGCTAAATGCCAGCTATGTGTCATATTTCTAATCTCTTGTCATGTTTAAGTGACATGTTTCAAAGGCATCTGTGTATTGTGAACCTAACAGAGCACAATACCAATTAATGTAATTTCTGATAATGACAAGCAACTTTTATGTGCAATTCATTTACACAAGCACTACGAGCGGTCAGAAGCAGGCGTAGGTTCTGTTAGTACCTACGAAAAGATCGGAGCCACTAACATTGTGATGAATGCTGAAATACACTTACATTTCCATCTGCGAACAGTTTACACACCCATTCGTTCTGCTCATGTTTCATGAATGAGACCCTATGGGTTTTGGTCTCCATAGCTTACGACTAATTATTCTACTTCAAGATGACGTTAGCATAAGTTGTTTGGAAGACGTTGGATTTGGTTATATAATAATACAATATAAAACCAACAAAAACTAAATATGCCAATTCACTGGTGTTACAATATGTTTTATGATACAAAGTGAGGATACATGAATAGAACTTTTTACCTGTATTAATCATGGGTTTGTTGAAAATAAAAGAATAAAAATGTTTGAATTTGTGTTTGTTGAGCTACAACGACACCTACTGTCTCCCTTTTTCCCCCTTCAGCTAGAGACGCTGTCTATTGCCCTTCGTCCTGCATTTTCTTGGAACTTCCCACCTTGTTACTAGCCATCTGTCCACCAGTTGCTCTCAAAGTTTCCCGCCCATGTCAATCATTCAACCCCGGCCCTGTTTCACACCTGTCACCTGCCAAGATAAAAGAAGAGGATTCATCTTTGTGTACACTTAGCCACATACTGTATATGCATTTCATCCAGATCACTACTCTGATGCAGTCCGTCTTTGTTTTCAGGGTGAGCTCCACTGCAGCCCTGAGGGTTAGGTAGACTAGAATCTGTCAGGCTGACATGATGGGACAGTGAAAGTTGAAGCCGCCATACTGTTGACACATCACTGTAACATTTTTGCATCACTCTTAGACTAGGCTCACTACCCACGCAGCACATTTTCAAACTCAGGATGAAAATGCACTTTTTAAACTTCCTCAATGTTGTTGTACAGTGTTTGTGGATAGAAAATGTCAACGAAAACAACTGGAGGCCAACATTACTGTCATTGAAGCCCCATTTACACCAAGCAGTACGATACAGTACAGCTCAGTGCCGGACACTTTTCTTCCATTTCCACTGTGAAAAGTTGTGGATGGTACCAATGGAACCATCTGTACCGTCCCCATTTTTGGTCCCCTCTCTGTTGGAATATCTAGCACACAGATCTGGTACTAAAAGGTGGAGCTGTGAACACTGCAGTCTGTTGATAGGGCAGAGTAACCGTCTGCTACTGACCAGAGTTGTGGCTGGTTTTGAGGCTTGTGTAACCACTGTTCATACCATGGAGTTTTATTCATAGACTGTAACTATAAATTGAAAGGATGTTTTGCTGCCTCTCACAGCAGCTGGATTTGGAGTAAAAAAATAACAATTTACCAGGCCGACTGCCGGCAACTTTTAAGGTTGAACGTTAACTTGTAATGTCAGAGTCTTCTTCAGTATGACATTCAAATTCACATACTGAAGAAGACTTCTGTTGAAACGTCTGTTTCTGGTACTGCCACCCAAGTTGGTTTATTAAATTTTATTTAAGGACATTTGTGAGTGCTGGCATTTTTCCCTTTGTCGCTGTTTTTGGCCGTGCACCTTTCGAGGGGATTTATTGAGAGTGTTTGCTTGTTTTCTACGTGACATACTGTACTCTCACATTTTTGGTTTGCGAGGCAACAGTGGAGGAAGTTTAAAAAGTGCATTTTCACTCCTCAGTTGCAACAGTTTGCAGTGATGCAACAGTTTTACAGTGAAGTTGCATCAACAGCAACTCAGCAGTTCCTTTTACTGTCCCTTCAGGTCAGCCAGAGTTTAGTGGCACAGCAGTGAGGCAGTCACTCCTAATATTTACACCTTTAACTTCATGGACACTGTTTGTATCGAGGACACTGTGGAGAAAATGAGCATGTGGAGTATTTGAGGGTTCGTTCTATTTACCCCATGAGTAGCCTAAAAATGTCGGTCTTCATGATCCAGCTCAAGACAATATGGTCTCACCCTATTTACTTTTAGTCACTTGATAGACCTTGGTAGAGAGGCATCTTGAGATTCAGTCTCAAAAGTCATACTTGCACCAAAGACACATTGAAGACAGATGGATAGGAGGTTGTCTGAGATGCATTCTAGCCAGATGCTGAAAGAAAAACACGCGAGCACCGAGTCATGGCACCCATTTCGAATGTTACCACTGCATTAAATAGACATTACTACTGGTTATCAGTGTCATAGATGCAGGCTACATGGGCTACAAAAGCAGGCAGGGAGCGCTCCAGGAAATTCAGTGCACTTCATGGTGCTTCCACATCAAGTATGGACCCAACACATGTCTGCTGTGAACTCACCTATGTAGGCGCATCTTACTATCTGAGTAATGCGCCCTTTAATTGGTAGGAAAATACTGCACCACTCTGACTTAACACCAGGCTTTTGTTGGTCAGTGGTGCAGGCACTCAAAATAGCAATACACCAACAATGTGCCTGACCACGCCCTGATTCTTAAGACCTATATGCCAATGGGCGCACAGTTGGACGCAAGTCTACTTAAACAACATGGGCATGAAAATAAACTGTCGGTCTGAAATAAGCAATGAGAGTTGTGCTGGGTCTAAGACTGGGCCCAGTGTCTTTTCTGTATTTGTTTAAATGACTGGGTGGATTTCAGGTCATGTGCAGTCTTTTGCATGGACTCAAGACCCTCAGCATTTTTTTGCATTACCTGTGACCAACATTAACCCATCCAGACATCCCAGTCTTACATGAGGGTTTCCTCCAAGGAAAGTGGACTTCCTTATTCACAGGAATACACGTGACATTTGGTTTATGTTGACACATACAAACACATACCATGGCTACATACATGTGCTGAAAGGTACATTTGCAGTATTTCAAGTGGCCGTGGTTTGTTTGTTTGTTTTTGCTTTGGGTTAAAATGATTGGTTGTGATCAGATGGTCATTGAGACGAGAGAGAGTTTAAAAGGGACGATTTCTGGACTTCCGTCAGAGGCATCAACATCAGCTGATATTGATTTCCTCCAGACTAACACAGCAACATTTACAGTACAGAGGGCGGCTGATCAGAGCAGGTGAGAAAACTCATTGCTGACAAAAAATGTTTTATAATCATTATTACTGTTATTTATTATTATTATTATTGTTATTATTGTTGTTATTATTATTATTATTATTATTATTATTATTATTACCATCATTATTATTATTTTCTACTTATCATTATTATTATTTTTATTTAGATTTAACACAGCTTAAAATGAAAGTTAAAAAAACAAAGAAAGAAGAGTGATTATGCACAGGGCCCAGAAGTTGCTGCTACGCCCCTGGTGGAAACAATACAGATGAAAATATGTGAAAATAAATGCGAGGCAAATAAAATAGTTCAATTACTTATTAAATAAAATTACTTTAAAAACTATATAGCTTTGTTTTCTTTTTTTTTCCTTTTTTTTTTAAAAAAATACAGCCTTTCTTAAAAACGCGTGAGATGATGCTGAAATCTGAAGTTGCATAGCATGAAGCCAAAAATATTAAAATATCATCTTTAAAAAAAAGAAGTTTAGTCAGTGTAGACACCAATTAATGGTTGGTGTTAAGTTTAGATGCTGCATGTATGACTTTGGTGTATTAATGTTATTGAACATCAGATTAACTTATTCCAAAACGCTCATTGTCTCTTCCACTTTAGACAAGATGAAAGTCGTTCTGCTGTTCGCCCTGGTGTTCACCCTTTCCGTTGTTCATGGATGTATCAGACCATGTCAGCAGAGAGTTGACGACAATGCGTACAACAGATTTGCTTGGAGCCACATTGTTCAGGGCTGCTTCAACAGACAGTCACGCTGTGCCTGGGGACAGTGAGTTAAACATTAAGTCAATAAGTTGATTGTAAAATGGTCGCTAATTATATCTACATACTAATATACATTACAGTCACACAAGCTTTAACAGCATTTTTAAAGTTCTGTGTTTACTGTGTGTTTATCAAAGCCATTTACTTTGCAGTAAAATATTGATCTCATTATACAGGTACCTAAGGAAGTCTGGACTCTGCAACAGGGGTAGGCAGACCTTCATCGAGGGCGGGCATCAGGCACAACTTTGGCAGATCTGTAATGGCTATGGCCGCCGCGTTTCCAATGGTAATGACCTATGTACGAGTTCCTCAACATTCGTGGTGTATGAGCTCACCGTCGGCTGCGGATGCACAGTTAGACATGTCCAGCAAGTATGGAGATTTGTGGTTGTGGCTTGTGATTTGGTTCGAGGCTGTTGCCTTCCCACCCGTTTTGCAAGGGCTACATGCGTCGGGCCAAACACATGGGCTCAACCCTGCAGATAAAACCGGCATGCTGCTTAGCAAAGTTTTAGATGGGTTAGAGATTAAATCTCACTTGCCACGCTTAGCATTGCTGTGAAATCTAAAACTTTTGTCAAGTTTAGCTAATTGCAGCCTTCTTTGCTTACATTAAAAAAATGAATTAACATGATTTTGTTCATAACATTCTGATATATAGTTGAACCTAATTTAGGCACATGATGAAGATATGACATCAGGAAGACGTTGGACAGTTTCGTTGCATAGATGGTCAATATTGGTTGGAATGAATAACTGCTGTATTAAAATCCTGTTTTGCTTTTATTATCAAATAAATGGCTTCAATCATCTTTTAGTGCATTGCTTTTGTTTATGGCATATTTATGTATGGTAGAGAAAATCAGATGCTCGCTGATGAACACTGAGTATCCAGCAGGTAAAGACTAAAATGCCTGGAGTCTGAAAAGACAAAATAACTTAAAAAGGATGGAATATCAAATACCTGATTGTGTTGAAGAATAACAACTCACACTAAAACTGCCTCTGTTTGGGTTGTTGAACGTTCAGACAATGCAAAAGAGTTACGCCTAAGACAATGTACATACTTTACACCAGACCACCATCTTTGGATACAACTGATTAGAATATGTGTAGCTTATTTTGGAGGCACCAAGAATAACTGGACAGACTGATGTTGTTTTGCATGTAGAACACCTGGGTCAGATGTTATCACTTGACTGAATGGGGGTTATTGGTGGTTATCAGCCTCAAAGGGTCCTGCTACACCGACTAGTAGGTTCAGAAGGCCGTTATCAGCTCATGAAATGTTTGTCTTTATTGATATACAGTGATAGCAGAACTCAGTTGACATGACTTAGGATAAAGAGTGACAGTCTGCATACATAGGTGGTCAGGGTGGTGGATGGGTCAAACACACACAGGACTTTTAGCCAGGAGACTGGGATTTGTGTCCCGTGTGAAACCAAAAGTCAACGCTGAGTTATTTTAACTACATGACATTTGACGCATCAGTAAGAAACACTTATTTTAAACCGAACAGTGATGTATTTTCTAAACATGACCACAGCATCGGTGCCTAAACCTCATAGAAGTGATAGAAAAACCGAATCTGCTCAAAATGCCAAAACGGGTTGATAACCGCATCCTGAACCTACTAGTAGGGGTTAGCCAGACCCTCTGTATCTATGACACTGATAACCTATAATAATGCCGATTTTAATTCAGTGACAACATTCCAGATGGTTGTAATGCCTGAGGTCTCCCACAATGACTTAGACCAACAAACAGGAAAGAATAGCATTAAAGAAAAGTTGAATCATCTTCAGGTAACAGCTGCTAGAAGTAAGGCTGAATTTATACTTCTGTTGAATCGATGCTGTACCTATGTGTAGGCTGACATGCACCTCCCCAGTAATGTACCTACAAGTTGCATCAATGCAGACCTGTTTATTTCTGTAAGCTGAAACCATTTCCCTCAGTGGACACAAAGCTTTTATTTACTTTAATTTCACAGATGAGAAACAATAAATTGTGAAGACAATAAAGCCTCCACAAAATAGCATTTTAAGTCATGTGTGATTTATCCTGGCTTCATATGAGCGGACGAAATCTTCACTGGTCGCTCGGCTAATTTATATAATAAAGGTGTGTGTGTGTGTGTGTGTGTGTGTGTGTGTGTGTGTGTGTGTGTGTGTGTGCACTAGTTACATTAGCATGTATCTGTTTGGAAAACATGTTTAGAATCAGACAGTTGTTTTGTCAGTGAACCTTATGAGTTGTAATGGAGCCAATTTTTTTTTAACGTTACCTTTTGTTAAATGTTGCTGTTGTCCCTGGCTTCATATGAGTAGAGGAAAGTCTGCTAGCTGCTAGGCTAATTTATACAATGTAAAATGCCATAGGCTTGTGCTAATAACGTTAGCATGTTGTATTTGTGGGAAAATGTGTGTGAATGCTGCGAGTTATAGTAAGCTGATTTGTGTTTGAAATTGTCTCTATTAAGCCATGTTTAATGCAGGGTTGCCAACTCTCATGCATCTAGTGTGACTGTCACTCTTTCACCATCAATGTCACTCTCTCGCGCCTGTTTAAGAAATGCCGGATGTCCACTGAATCCATCGTGTGTGCGATTCGGCAGCAGCAATGTGAAATACGATCCGAGTTTTCATGGGTGTTTTAATTTGAAAACTGGATACTCCCGTCTTTTCTGTGCCTGACTTCCTGTTTGACTCATTTTGTCTGTGCAATTTTTTTTTGGTCCAGCCCATTGTGTGGCTTGACCGGACTGCATACTATTCTCAGAAAGTAAGTGTAGGTCTCGTGGGGCTACCCTGAACTTCATGCTACTTCATCCTTCACCTAGTCTCCGACACTGGTTGCCTATTGGCTTACAAAGTAAATAGCGTGTAAGTCGCCTGTCGTCGATACATTGCTGGTCGGAATTGTACCAAAGTAAGCAAATTGCACACGAATTTACATTCAATTTACACTTATGATGAAAAAACTTTTTGGTAGATGAGTCTGCTGAATTTCTTTAAGA
This sequence comes from Epinephelus cyanopodus, assembly GCA_026686955.1. Taxonomy (NCBI): domain Eukaryota; kingdom Metazoa; phylum Chordata; class Actinopteri; order Perciformes; family Serranidae; genus Epinephelus; species Epinephelus cyanopodus. The sequence continues at coordinate 15,235,016 of CM048934.1, forward strand.
AAAAAACGAGGCAAGAAGAGGAGAGTAGTTCTAATAGGCATCCTACTACACAAGAACATGAGGTAGGCTAATGTAATGCACTTGTCTATTTATTATCTATTTCCGTATGAAATTGCATGAAAATAGGATTTTGCCGTGTGAATTTTCAAATTTTTCTCGGGAAAGAACCCCCATGAACCCCCATGAACCCCCCTTGAAATCTTTGTTTGTCACACCAGGACGTATTTTTTAAGCAGATGATCAATACTACCATCAAATTGATGAAATTGACCTTGATCGGTGCCATAAAACAAATAGAGCGTCTATGAACGTATGTGGGGCTTAGGCCTATGGATATGAATCTGTAAACGTACACTCATTTATTCTGTTTGCCCCATGTGCATATTAACTCTTAAGGTAAAAAAAAAAAAAATGTGCCGCCGGGTCCACATAGTCCATGACCACGCACGCACATGCAGATATAACATCACAAGGTAAAATCTCACTCTGGCTCTCTGACCAAACCTTGTTTTAATGTGTGTTTTGAATCAACTAAACTTTACAGCACTTCACAGAAACCTTTGCCGCTGACTGAGTGTTTTGGAAGAGTAACTGCAGAGTGACACAGACACACCATCGCAAGTATGAATGCTCGCAGTGTAGGTCCACGTGCGTAGGGCCTGCTGAACCAGTATAAATCCTACTACCTATCCATCAAGGTCTATCAAGTGACTAAAGGTAAATGGGGTGAGACCATATTGTCTTGAGTTGGATCATGAAGACCGACATTTTTAGGCTACTCATGGGGTAAACAGAACAAACCCTCAATAATCCACATGCACAGTCTCCACATTGTCTTCGAGATGGTGTCCATGAAGTTAAAGGTGTAAATATAAAGACTGACAGGCTCACTGCTGTGCCACTAAACTCTGGCTGACCTGAAGGGACAGTAAAAGGAACTGCTGAGCTGCTGTTGATGCAACTTCACTATAAACTGTTGCAACTGAACTTTCTCCTCACTGCCCAAAAGGTGAAAATACAGTATGAATAAGTCAAAGAATTTTTTAGAATAGGTTTGACATACTGCATTTTTCGCATTCATCAGAGCCTTTAGAGAGCTGTTTGACCAAGAACTATTGAAGAAAATGTGGCAACGGGACACAGCCAAGACAAGACAGAGGAACAGGGCGCACAGAATCAGACTCACAGAATCATGACTCAGACACCTGAGCATAGCCTCACTCCAAATCAGTCCATATCCAATGTCGGGCAGTGAACCAGCGAAAAAAAGGCGTCCTTTAACATCGGCATGATATGCTGTTATAGTTTAACGGCATCGGGGGAAACACGGCAAGATAAGGACGAAAGTGGTGGTGGATGGGTCCAACAAACCCCGACTGTTACCCGAGAGAGCAGTGGTCGCTACCCGTAAGATTCTAAAGCCACACCCTGTTCCTTTTTCGTAAACTTAACCACTTCCTTTTGTTGCCTAAACCCAACCTTGTATGTTTGTTGTTGAAGAAAAAAAAAAAGTCGATTTGCAATGTTGTACCGACGTAGTGGTGGAAGGAGGTGAATATGTTAAGATGTTTTCAGACTCTGTTTCCCAACCTGGGGATCTAAATTTGCAAGATAAATCTGAGGGATGGCGAGATGGTTAAAGCTAGGACAGAGTCCCTATGGCCTCTAAAAATATTGAAATGAAATAATCTGTGAAGGGAATATTACTCTTTGGACAAACAGCTTGTAGACATCACAATTAGAAATTGTTTGGCTATAAAAGGATCACAAGCCAAAAAGGCTGGGAACCAATGTCCATGAATACAACTGACAGTAATATGTGTAGCTTGTGTTAGAGGCAGAAATAATTAGCACTAGGACGAGTGATTATTATGCACTTACAAGGACCCTGAGCTTGTTATGTCGTGTTAGGTCTCATGTGCTAACTCACCAGCACTAGAACTAGCACATTTGGCATTCTAAGGCCCCAGCTTGCCGCAAGCAATGCGTTCGCCAATTTCGGCAAGCATGTTAACAGGTTAGAGCATTCATACCGCATCTGTTCTACACGCTGCTCGAGTCGCCCTGCTTTCACAAGCAAGCTAGAAAATAGAAGAGACACCGATTTTTTTTGCGCAAGCAAATGGTCGCTGCATTTAACAAAAGAATTGACGTCCGCGGTGGTCAAGAGGTCATAACACACGCAAATTTGTATTTTGACGGGACAGCAGCGGGCTGCGCGACATGTCTGTTCGGTTTTGGTGTGAATACACGTGTGCTGCCACTATGCTTGTGGACTGCTTCGCGACCGCTTTGCAAATGCATCACTTGTGGTATAAATGAGGCCAAAGGATGCTTTCAGACCTAGAGATGTCTTGCTTTGGTCCGAATCAGGGATTAGTTTTGTTACGAAGTTGCATAATTGCCTAGAGTCGTTCGTGTTCTCACGGCAGCATTTACTAGTGGACCAGATAAAATGCCTTGTGTGAGAAAGCTGCTCTTGATTGGTCAGAATTTCCATGTGGGAAAAATCCAGGAAGTAAACAAAACATTGAAGAGTTAACATGCAAGATAAATGTGACACTTTCTAATGTCACAATGGAGGGTCAACTACGCAGGTTGATTTTAGCGCTGCTCATCGTGGACTATATTGCTGTCATTGTTCATTTTAGTCAAACCATACAGTTTGAAAACGAGGCGCGGCTCCAGAAAACAATGTTTTGATGCATTGGATGTGCTGAATGTGCATATTAAGGCAGTACAGGAGGAGGTGCACATTAATAATCCTCCAGGACTGTAACATGCTCATGTTTAACCTAAAGAATGTGTCATGTGGCTGCAGCTGGTTCAGATCGAGTTGCACTTCTGCATTTTTTTGCATGAACTCAAGACCCTTAGCGTTTTAAGGGTCAAGCACACTTCCCTATTCACAAGAACACACGCATCACTTTATCCAGTAGCAGTCACAGACATGTATGGTAAAAGGTAGGCTATGCTATTTTTATTGTTTGCTTTGGGTTAAAATGATTGGTTGTGATCAAATGTTTACAAGACCAGAGGAGATTTAAAAGGGGAGATTTCTAGACATCTGTCAGAGGCATCAACATCAGATGATACTGATTTCCTCCAGACTAACACCGCAACATTTACAGTACAGAGGGCGGCTGATCAGAGCAGGTGAGAAAACTCATTGCTAACAAAAAGTGGTGGTGGTGGCAGTAGCAACTCCTGTTTATTAAGCATGAGGCACTCAGTCTCTGTTGTGTATCACTCATATCTGTCCCTCCAAAACAAGGGCAGGCAGGCAGGAACCAATTAGCTCATAACCAAGGGAACACAATGCTGAATCTATTACTTCCTAAATATAAATAATGCACCCATTAATAAATAACACAGTAACTTGACTACTTAAAAATAACCTCAAAATGTAATGTGTGCAGTAATTATGATCACAGTTTTATGTTGTTCCAAAACTCTATTTCTTCCACTTTAGACAAGATGAACATCAGTCTGCTGATCGCCGTCATGCTCACTCTTTCCCTTGCTCATGGGAACAATCAGCCTTGTCTGTGGAACCCTGACAACAATGCGTACAGCAAATTTGTTTGGAGACACATCATCCAAGAATCCTTTGACAGATCATCATGGCTTGACTGGCAAAAGTGAGTTAAACATTGAGTCAATAAGCTGACTGTAAAATGGCCACTAATATCTACATACTAATGTACATTACAGTCACGCATACTTTAACAGGATTTTTAAAATTCTGTGTCTACTGTGTGTTTTATCACAGCCATTTACTTTGCAGTAAAAACACTGATCTCATTATACAGCTACATATGGAAGTACGGACTCAGCAACAGACCCAGGCAGTCCTTCATCGAGGGCAGGGATGTGGGAAGTGTCGCGTACATCTGCAATGGCGGTGGCTACCCCATTTTGCCTCCTCAACCAGGTAACCTATGCATGAGCTCCTTTGGCTTGCTGGTGTATGATCTCACAGTCGACAACAACGGCAGAGTTACAAGTCTCATGCAAAACGTAAAATATGTGATTGTGGCTTGTGATGTGGTTGTGAATCAGTGCCTTCCTGTCCATTTTGAGAGGTACTTCCACCAAATGCCAGACTGGAGCTCTACACCCTGCATGCCTGCATGAGACACTGCTTTTTTTGTTGTTGTTTTTTTTTACTTTTCACTGATTTGTTTCTTGAAACTTAATCATCACCTAACCTAAGTTTAGAGTTCAGTTGTGTATATAAAACTGTTTGGAGTCATTTTCCCTGATGAGGTCAATTCATACTATTGTCTACTATGTTGGGTTTTGGTCTCCACACCTCATGACTAACTTTTGCTATTTTATGTCAAGATGACGTTGGCATGAGACTTTTGGAAGATTTGCGTTACTTAATGACACACCTTGAAACCAACAAAACATCAACGCCATCTGTCCTCAGTATTCTACATAAAATTGTCTTGACATTAAATTTTGGTCACCTGACGTCACAAACTAAATTCTACCAAATATCAATGTCTGACAATGTCAGTGTCCAGCTGAGGTTGGTGTAAATGCCCTTCATTTTGTCAAAGTCCTCTGCCACTTTAATGTTTTAGTGGCAAATGCACATGGTTTAAATATTAATGGACACATGTCACCTGTCAAAATCTACACCTGTGTTAAACTGTTTGGGATCCTTTTTCATGATGAGGTCAATTATATCACTCTGTATAATCCTCTTATTGTGAAACTAATGTTGTTGCTCTACATATGTATCTGTGTATCTATCCATCTATCCATATAATCAAATAAATGGCTTACGGCTGCATCAATCAATCATCTGTCCGCTCATTGTTTTTGGTTTTATTGCATATTTATGTATGACAGATATTCGACAAAACTGGCCTGGCTTGCGTTCCTTAATGTTCTGACAAAGCAAAAGAGAGAAGATGCCAGACCACAGCTTGATACTGACCAGTTTGGGGTGGTATTTGGACGCAGGCAGCAACCTCTGAGGCTGAGAATGCAGAAGTGACAAACTGCAGTTCCTCTAATGGCCACTTGAGGCTGCTCCAAAACACAGTTAATCCCCTTAGACCCCCATGTTAAAATGCCCAACTTCACAGCAGATATAAACATCTTTACAGCCTGGTATAAAAAACAGTTTTGGTATTGGTATTGTAGTGATGGCCAAATGAGGCCTCATGAACCACTGTCTTTATTTTCTGAAGCCACCAGATGGTGCTGTCTGTTCAACAAAGGTTTGAAAGCACTTCATTGCAAGTCCTTCAGCCTTTATATTTAAACCAAGAGCGCCATCTGGTGGGGTCAGAAGATAAAAGTGGTTCTTGAGGCTTCATTTGGCCATCACTAGTCTATTGTGCTCTTACTACCACTAGATGGCACAAAAGATGTCAACAAATGAGGAGAGGTCTAATTTATGCAAAATGACATACAGCATTAGCAGCCACATTCTGACCACTTTAAACATTAAAACTCATTAGCTGCATCTGTTGTGATTTGAACGTGGATAATCCAGTACTCAGTCGGGTTTACATAACGACCAATTTGTCTTTCATGGAGTCAAACTATTTCAAAAGGTCCAAATTATTAGATTGAAGACATTGGTTTTTTTTACCAGTCAGTTCGGTTTCAGCAGTATTATGATCATCCTGGGCCAATGCCAGACCACAAAACAGAAACACAAAAAGAAAAATCTTCATCCCTGAGGTTTGTTCAAGATCTATTTGTCTCCTTAGCAGTGACTGATTTGGTCACTCAGGTTGATTTTTAAGGGAGCTTTCACACCTGCCCTGTTTGGTTCGGTTCAAGCAAATTAAAGTTTGTTTGCCCCCTAAGTGTGGTTTGTTTGGGCAGGTGTGAACACGGCAATCACACTCAGGTGCGCACCAAAACAACCGGACTGAGACCTTCTTGAAGAGGTGGTCTCGGTCCAGTTACAAACAAACTCTAGTGCGCTTCGTTTGTGGAGATAACGTGTTCTGACCTCGATCTGAACTAGCTGCAGTCACATGACACATTGTTTGTTTTGTTTTGGACTGTGGCAGTTGTATCAATTTCTTTTTATCCCATGGAGATAATAAAGTTAAATTATGATCTTGATTGGAGTTTGTTGTTTTCTGCAAGACACTGAAAAAATATTGTGCCAAAGGACAATGGTCCTTGAAAATAAGTCTAGCACTTTATCATTCTATCATTGACAAAGTCTGATATGTTGTAATATATGAATAAATCACAAAGAAAGGGTTGATAAAGACGGGAGCAATTTATTTTTCATGATTTAAAGGCTGAGGTTATAAAGATGAGCTCTTTACTTTTAACAGTGACACCTGAACTTCTCTAAAGAAAAGGTGAAATCAGCAATACCAGCAATAAATGAATAAATTACCAGTGTAAGCTACTAAGTTACTGATACACGCAGTTCCTGGGTTAGATGGATTACCGGTGTCAAAAACAAGCCATAAAATGAGGCAAGGGTTCACTGATTTTTACTCCTGTTTCCTTGTTGGAGAGTGTTGAAAAAAGTCCATTGACAACCTTCTGAGTGGTTGGAGGTACATTGGAGGCTGGAAACCTACAAAGCACAACAGCAGAACTAAACATGAATACAATGAACTGTAAAAGGTAACTTTGAAGCTCCACTTCTGAATAACAATGTTAACACACTTGTTTTGACATTGTCCAACAAGGAAACAGGAGTAAAAAATCAATGAACCTTTGTCTCATTTTATGGCTTGTTTTTTGTTATTGTTATTATTGTCTTAATACCCCGGAACTGCATTTATTATCAGTAATAATTTAATATCATGATAGCCGACACCAGTAATATATCAATTTACTGTAGCTATTGCTCACATCAGCTTTTTCTGGAGCAGGTATCATTGTTGAAATTAAAATGATCTTCATTATTTGGCCATAAAAGCCTAAAAAATTCAGTGCTCCACTCCTTATCAACCCTTTCTATGTGATTTATTTATGATAAAACATATCAGACTTTGTCTGTGATAGAACAATAGAGTCCTGGACTTATTTTTATAGTTGTCCCTGGTGTCCTCAAAGTCCACCATCCATTTATCAAAATGAGCAAAACGCACACCTCAACACTACTGATCACAATGTTGATAGTTGATGGAAGTGTGTAGGTCTTTCAGACACAGCTCTGAATTAGTTTTGATCATAGAAGTTTTGATAATACTTTCCCTGAAGGTATCTACATAAGGGTGACATGACACTGTCATGAACCTGTCATGAACATTATGTACATGTTATAAACACTTGACATTAACCAGGATGACATTACCAGAAGTTGTCTTTGTCATGACAAGTTGACATTAACAAGAAATGCACCTTTCATAATAAGGACATCGCAAACAAATTTAATGTCAAGTTGTCACGACAAAAACCGAATGACACTTAATGACAGCAGTCATAAACGTTTATGACATGTACATAATGTCATAATTATGACAGTGTCATGTCACTCTTATGTAGATACCTTCAAGTAAAGTGTTAGCAAAGTTTCTATCTCAGTGTCAGTTCACAGCGTTTTGTTCAAATCTGGGCCAACTTCTGTTCAGTCTAGATATGCTTCTACTGAAGTTCATCTTCCTCCGGCACAATATTTATTTTCAGTGTTTGGCAGAAAACAACAAACTTCACCCAAGGTCAAGATCAGAATTCAACTTTATTATGTCCATGGTAACAATCAGCTATATCATAAAAACATAAACAACAAAAACATGGTGATCAAACTGACACAGTCCACACCAACAGAGACATAAGCAGACAAAACACCAGCAGTCTGTAAACACCTCTGATCAAACAATAATTTGGGGGCAGTAGTATCGTCTTTTCTTTCATGTTTTTCCAACCAAACTGAGATATACATAGATACAGAGATATACATCGATTCTCACATTTGAGTGACCAAGAATCCACTGAAGGTTGTGTGGTAGTTGGATCCCCAAACATGTGAGTTTGCAGCCAAGATCACATACACCTCGTCTCCTGGCTGCAGCTGCAGGAACGCTGCGTTTCCTCCATTATCAGCTGTGTCACCTTCTGTTTGGTGATCACTGGTCATAATTATGTTTTGATTGTTCTTGTAGAGCAGCAACCCTGCCTTGTGATGTCCTCCAGCATGAAAAAAGATGGTGAAGTAATAGACACCTGCAACAGGGGCAACAAAGATACCTGTGGAGACAACAGGGTGGTGGTCACACTTTTTTAAATTTTACAAATGAGAAGTCACATCATGAATCATCAGTAGTCGCCAGCACTTTATTTTATTTTGTAACTTCCAACCAAATAACACAAAACTGAGTCTGTAATTTTTTTCCTCCTCAAATTGATTGTTTCAATGTGGTCTTAAACATGTATATTACATGACAGGAAGGCAGTATGTTTATTTTTCTTGATGTTTCAGCATAGTAGGTGGTACTTGATGCAGGTGACTGTGAGTATTACCTGTGTGTGGACTGTAGGCATTACCGATGTTTGTTATCACTGTTCTGTAGATTAAAGTTTTGTCTGTGTTGAACGGTCCAATTTCTTGATCTCCTCCTCCTGTTGCTGCACTGAATATCACCTTGGTTCTTTCTGTGTAAAACAAAACATGCTGATCACATTATTTTGTAAAGTATTTCCAGAGTCTCATGAAGAGACTTTTAGCGACCATGTGAATGAAACTTTGTCTGTGAGGAGACACGTTCTCTCCCGCTACTTCCATCTTTTGTTTTAGTTAGTAGGACTTGATTTTGTTCCTACTCAAGTTATTGTGTGTCATCCATCATTAAACACAGTTTCACTTTACCTTTGTTTCTCAGTTCCAGAAGCTGGTTTTCACTGTTTCTCAGCCTGGTTTCACTGCTATTCAGCCTGCTTTCACTGTTCCTGAGCCTGGTCTCACTGTCCTTCAGCCTGGTCTCACTGTTCCTCAGCCTGGTTTCACTGTCCTCCAGCCTGGTTTCCATAACTGCAATCTTTTCTTTCATGGCACCGAATGCCATCAGGAGATCACACATGTCAGGCTGACATGATCGTGTTTCATCAGGGTTTTCTGTGATGGCGTTACCATCATCCTGGGCCAAAATCAAGCTGCTGGACAGCAAAATAAAATGAAATGGCGAAATTCATCTTCCAGGTTGATTCAAGATCGTTCAGTCAGCTAAACTCTGACTGATGTGATCCCTCTGGCTGCTTTTATGGTGCTTGAAAGATGACCTGTTAATTTTTAACCTCCCATTTGATTCATGGCTTTATCATGTTGTTTTTAAGATCAGTGGATGAGCAATGAGGAAATAACATTTTTATATTTGTGGCATTCCCTCTATCAAATGAACCCACTAATGAGCTGTACACACAGTAACAGTCTGATGTGAATGACAGGAGACATAATCCGGTTTAAATGTTTACGAAAAAGTTTAAATTACACTGAGTCACATGCTCAGCTATACTGCATGAAGTCAATCAGTGAATTAAAGGGAGAATCATTATCAACATACAATATACATGCATTTTTGTCTTTGTACATTTTCACACATTACCTATGTTTTATACAGTGTATGGAAATTAATTTTGCATTAAATATTAAAATTAAGCAAGATATTTGAGCTGTCTTGATAACACAGAGCAACAATCGGTTCTGAATATATTCACAAAATAAAACAAGATCTGATTCTGTTAGTCTGTGTCTGTTTTCCTGACATGTCAATGTCAACACACTTGTTTTGACATTCTCCAACAAGGAAACAGGAGTAAAAATCATTGAACCTTTGCCTCATTTTATGGCTTGTTTTTTGTTATTGTTCGTTCATAATACCCTGGAACTGCATTTATTATCAGTAATAAGTTAATATCATGATAGCTGACACCAGTAATATATCAATTTACTGTAGATATTGCTCACATCAGCTTTTTCTTTTGAAAAGTGCAGCTATCAGTGTTGAAATTATGTTTATCTTTATTATTCAACCATAAAAGCATAAGAATAAAGACCTTCCGTCCTTATCAACCTTTTCTTTGTGATATATCCAGTGTGGCTGGTGTTCCTCCAAAATAAGTAGGCCTGTTGTATTACACCAGATGTCTTCATCATATTTGATGCCAAAGACCTCTTAGCTGCAAAACAGATGGAGCAGGGACTTCCCTACTGAATATATTGTATAAATGTGAGTTTTATATAAAACTGGGACTGTAATAATGTGTAGGGTGGCCTAAAGTGCCATGAAAAAGCACTTATGGCCATTATGTTTCACTAGCATTTCACCCTCAACTAACTGGTTTGTCTTGTTAAATTATGGACGGGTGCCGCTTAGCATTAACGAAGCAGCCATTTAGCAGATGATTCAGGTGTACTATATATTAAATGTATTTTTTGTTTTATTTTTTTTATTAAGCCATAAATTACAAAAAAAATAAATAAATTAGGCAGTCCCCCTGCAGTAACTTTGACAACCCTTTAAGGGTTGCACACCCGCTGTTGAAGACCTAGGTATTATACATTAAGCAAGATTTATACTTGTTCATCAGCTCTATGCAGTACGCCGTAGCCTACACACGGGGCCTAAACCACTGTGAGCATTAACACTTGTTTGATGGTGTGTCACTCTGCAGTTACACCTCCAAAAAACACTAGTCTGTGCTGTAAAGTTCAGCTGTTTCAGAAAGCACCCAAAAAACTTGCTTCACTATAACTCGCAGCACTCACAGACAAACACTTGTCTTTATCTGGACACATTTTCCCCAAAAATACAACATGCTAATGTTTCTAGCACAATCCTATGGCATTTTACATTGTATAAATTAGCCTAGCAGCTAGTGGACTTTTCCTCTACTCATATGAAGCCAGGGACAACAGCAACATTTAACAAAAGTAACGTTACAAAATTCGGCTCCATTACAGCTCACGAGGTTCACTGACAAACAGCTGTCTTACACTAAACAAATATAACATGCTAACGATATTAGCACAAGCCTTTTATCCCTTCAGCTATTGGGCTACTAAACTTAGATGGTAATTAGTTTAGCAAATAATGTCCTGACAGCATAGAAGGGATTAAATCAAATAAAATCAAATTTATTTATAAAGCACATTTAAAAACAATCTTGTTTGACCAAAGTGCTGTACAATAAAGGTAAAATCTAAAAGTAACAAAGTGCAGAGAACAAAAATACGTAGCAATGTAGTGTATAGTCCCACAGTCCCAAGCCCAAAAATGGAGGAACAAATTGAAGAGTGGAGGGTAAAAAAAAATGGGGATAGGAGTTTAAGGATGCTCAAAAGCTTTAGAATAAAAGTGGGTCTTAAGTCTAGCCTTAAAGGTGTCCACAGATGGAGAATCCTTCATGGAGAGTGGTAGACTGTTCCATAGTTTGGGTGCAGCCACAGCGAATGCACGATCCCCTTTACCCTTAAGCCTCGATGGGGCACAGCCAGAAGCTGCTGGTTTGATGATCTGAGTGCTCTGGAATTTAAAAGGGGACAAAAGAGCTCAGAAATATATTGGGGAGCCAGGCCATTAACAGCTTTAAAAACAAACATTAAAACCTTGAATTCAATCCTGTAATTGACTGGTAACCAGTGCAGGGATGCCAGTACAGGTGTTATGCTGTCTCTTTTCTTTGTGCCAGTTATTAGTCTTGCAGCAGCATTCTGGACAAGCTGCAAGCGTGACAAGGAAGATTTAGGGACACCCAGGTATAATGCATTGCCATAGTCCAGTCGGAAGGTGATCAAGCCATTTGTGATGGTTTTTAAGTGGTTTGAAGAAAGGAAAGGTTTGATTTTGGAGATGTTTCAGAGCTGGAAAAACGACCTTTTGACAACAGTATTGATTTGTTGGTCAAATTTTAAGGCAGAATCAAAGACAAAGCCAAGGTTTTTAGCATAGGCATGGAGGTTTGGTGACAGGGGACCTAAGTGATCGGTTAGACCCTGAACGGAGTGGGAGGGACCAAAAAGTATAACGTCAGTTTTGCTGTCGTTAAGTTGGAGGAAGTTTAAGGCCATCCAGCATTTAAATTCATGGGGCAGTCAAGAAGGGACTTAACTGTGCTGTTATTGTTATTGCCGGGTTTTAGCGGGAGGTACAGCTGCGTGTCGTCGGCATAACAATGATAGGAGATATTGTATTTTTTAAAAATGGAGCCTAGGGGTTAGCATGTACAAGGCGAACAGAATGGCTCCTAAAATGGAGCGTTGAGGTGCTCCACAGGTGATGGGGACAGATGAGGAGATATGGCTACTGGACTTGACAGAAAACAATCTATTTGTTAAATAAGATGTAAACCACTGGATGGCGCAACCTTGAATGCCAACTTGATGCTCCAGACGGTGCAGGAGAGTATTGTGGTCAACCGTGTTTAAAGCAGAGCTACGGTCTAGTAGCACTAGTAGGGCACAATTACCAGAGTCCATACACAATAAAAGATCATTTGTGACTCTGAGTAATGCTGACTCGGTGCTGTGATGTGTCCTGAAGCCAGACTGAAATTTCTCCAAAATGCTATTGTCTTCTAAGAAAGGCAAGAGCTGAGAGTAAACCATTTTTTCACTTTGGAGAGAAAGGGCAGTTTTGAAATAGGCCGGAAGTTATTTAGGATGGAGGGGTCAAGGTTGGGCTTCTTGATAATGGGTTGTACAATCGCATGTTTAAAAGGAGAAGGAACAGAACCATTGGCTAAGCTACTGTTAAGGATGAGAGAGATAGTGGGACCAACAGTGTCAAAAACATCCTTTAACAGGCCAGCAGGAACAGTATCGAGGGGGCAAGTAGATGGCTTGGTGTGTGAAATGTTATCTTTAATATGAGTAAAAGACACAGGCTCAAACTTGCTTCGGACAATAGAGTCTTTTTACTAACATTTAACTTATATGCCCAATCAACGACCTGGTTGTCTTTTATTGGACTCTCCTTGGCATGGATTAGTGTGTTGATGTTGTTGTTGTTGTTGTTGTTGTTGTTGTTGTTGTTGTTGTTGTTTGTACATTGTGGGATAGGAAAGCAACAAACAAATTGCCCCTTGTGGGATCAATAAAGTTGATTCTGTTCCATTCTATTCTATTCTATGAATTAGCCTAGCAGCTAGCAATCGTTTCCTTTACTCATATGAATCCAGGATAAAGCAAACACAAGACTTAACTGTTTCTTAGCTGTGAAATTAAAGTAAGTAAAGTCTTTATTTTCTGACCCCACCAGATGGAGATTTGTCTTAGTTTAAAGATAAAGGCTGAGGGACTGGCAATGAAGTGTGCTTTCAAACCTTTGTTGAACAGACAGCACCATCTGGTGGCTTCAGAAAATAAAGACAGTGGTTCATGAGGCCTCATGTGGCCATCACTACTATAGACTAATCCATTTAAAACAAGATGGCAGCCATCTCTGCCAAGTCAGTCTGCAGCCAATCCGACACAAAAATTGACAAGGTACAAAACCTGATCACATTTTATGGTTGAAACTGGTTTATTTATTCTAACTAAAGTGTACAATTTTGACCAAGTTATGCAATAGTAGCAACCTAAGACACTGTTTGAGAACATTGGGACTTTATTATTGTATTATCGTGGCATTTCACACTGGCCACTTTAGTATGACAGACTTTCTCCACACAAAACCAACATTCCTTGAAGCATGGAGCAGGAAAAATGTACACGAAGTTGCACTTTAAAGCCACAGTGTATAGGAATTTCTCCCATCTAACGTTGAAATCATATATTGCATTCAAACAGATGGCGCACTCTAGCGCCTCACTGTTTCAAACACGTATTGCAACAACTGTAGCCGCTGTGTACCAAAAAGCTATGATAACTCTGATGAAACCATGTCATCCGATACTTCATGGAGTATTAATTCAGGCTCCTACACAGACACACGCGACGCGAGTTGACAAACCCCCTCCTCACCATGCTGGCTGTGTTTACAACGTAGGACTGTTGGGGCGGGTGTAAATTGAAACTGATAGTGGCCAGCTGCACTACTGCCGCATAACAAAGTCCCACTCTTTGAGCATAATGCAGGATCATGTATTATGCAGCATCACGGGAGACGGAATCATTGGGGTTGCCTTTCCCAGGTGGAGAGAGCTGCTGAAGGAGAAACGTAATACAATCACAGCCCACCGCTAACGGCGGCTAACGGCTAACCGCTAACACCGGCTAACAGCGGCAGTGATGCGAGGAGAGGGATGAGGCTGTTAGCGACTGGCCGCTAACACGGGCTAACAGTCAACAGCAGCGCTGGCCTGTGATTGTATTACCATCCTCGCTCAGCAGCTCTCTCTACCTGGGAAAGGCTACCTGGATGTGGGCCTTCATTCTGTTCTGTTAATTAGCCGGTCACGCTGCCTTTTCTATTCCCTTTTGCGCTTTCTTGGCGACAAGGATTCCGTCTTCCGTGATGCTGCATATGCCTGATCCTGCATTATGCTCAAACAGTGGGACTTTGTTTCAAATTTGCCAGGGTAGTAGCGAAGCGCCTCTTGCTCCTCTCTTTCGGCTCCTCAGTCACGCAGTGCTGGCCTGGCTCTCAACGAAAACGCCGAAGGCAGTGCTGTATGTCCCTTGCTGGTGGATGTATTCTCAAGATGGCGAACCGTAATGGAACCCCACAGACGACTTACCCGCACAATATACAAACAAATCCGAAATTTTCCTTTTACGAGAATAAGTCAGATTATTAGTGGTGGTAATAGTACACCAGTGATGACATATTTATGAATGCAGATATCAATTTTTGCCGATAAACAACTGAAAATGTTACACAATGTCCCTTTAAACAAACTGTAAGGCTTACAGTTTGACTTAAACAGTGATCCCTAACACACACACTTACAAAATACTGAACCAATATTGGATTGTTTGCAGTTTTGTTTGAGCACAACAGTTTCATACTATACATATGACGACCTAAAATAAACCCAATGTCCCCATATGAGGACAGTTTTTTTTCTAAATGACTCTCTGTTCAAACATCATGCTTAGATTACTTTTTAGGTCGTACTTATCCTAAATAGCCAGGAGAAATTAAAAATGCATGCTAAACAAAAGTTTTGGTCTAAGAAGGTTAAAGTTTATGTTTTTTCATAGATCATATATTTAATATTTCCTCAAACCAAATGAATGATAGTTCAACATTCTGGCAAATTTGGAAAGTGTATTCCCTCTCTTACTGAGTGTTGGAATTAGAAGATTGAAACCACTTTCATATTTGTATGGTAAATATGAGGCCACATCCAGCAGACAGTTAGCTTAACATAGAGACAGGGAGAACAGCTAACCTAGCTGTGTCTGAACAAAACCCGCCTACCACCAAAACGCACTTCCCAAAATGTCAAACTAGTTAATGAAAGGTTCAGCTTGTAATTCAGGAGAAAGATAGTAGATTGTTGAGTCTCATTCCCAGGGCGTCAGATGTACGTAGCTACCATGATGGTACCCACTGGTTTGTGGACTGTTGTTTTTAAGCCCCAAGTTTGGCATTTCGGCTGTCACCATCTTGGTTTTTTTATAGAGCCACAGGTGACTATATTTGGACGCAAGAGTGGAGCTGTGGAGGAGTGACGGGTGGATCTGACATCCAGGCCCTTGAATATGTGCAACCTTAAGCCTTCGTACACTGGGGGTCACCGAAGTTTCACTGGGGGTCACATGGTCTTCTTGATTTTAAGGGGTGTTAAAAGAAAAAAATAAATACAGTTGGCGTAAATCTCAGGATTTCCCTAGATGTGTGTATATATATGTGTGTGTGTATATATATATATATAAAAAGTTTAGATTATTAAACTGATAAACACAGTAAAGAGCTGAATACAACCTATATTCACAGCACCTTTAATGTCTGCTAAACTGCCTCTTCCTGCTTCAGAAACGTAGTTGGAAATGGCCAAGAGTCAGGGTGGAAAAAAAAACATGACCTTTGCCAAAAGAAAAAAAAAGATTGTTGAAAATTAAGAAATGTATAATGAAAAATATTGCAAAAAATCTCTAATGCAATATTCACAGGATTAATCTGCTGAAAAAAACACAAACTTCCTGCAGTTATTGCATTCATACTGCAGTAGTGTAGTACAGTTTATCAGCGGTTCAGAAACTGTTATTATGCATTGAATACAATGTGAAATATCTCTAAAATATGTCAGTTTACTAGCCCCCTCTAAAGTTGAACAACTTATCTATCTATCTATCTATCTATCTATCTATCTATCTATCTATCTATCTGATATCTATCTGATATCTATCTATCTATCTATCTATCTATCTATCTATCTGATATCTATCTGATATCTATCTATCTAACTATCTATCTATCTGGTATCTATCTATCTATCTATCTATCTATCTATCTATCTATCTATCTATCTGGTATCTATCTATCTATCTATCTATCTATCTATCTATCTATCTGGTATCTATCTATCTATCTATCTATCTATCTGTCTATCTGATATCTATCTATCTATCTGTCTATCTGATATCTATCTATCTATCTATCTATCTATCTATCTATCTATCTGGTATCTATCTATCTATCTATCTATCTATCTATCTGGTATCTATCTATCTATCTGGTATCTATCTATCTATCTATCTATCAGCTATCTATCAGCTATCTATCTGATATCTATTTATCTATCTATCTGGTATCTATCTATCTATCTGGTATCTATCTGGTATCTATCTATCTATCTATCTATCTATATCTATCTAGCTATCTATCTAGCTATCTATCAGCTATCTATCAGCTATCTATCAGCTATCTATCTGATATCTATCTATCTATCTATCTATCAGCTATCTATCAGCTATCTATCTATCTGGTATCTATCTATCTATATCTATCTAGATAGATAGATAGATAGATAGATAGATAGATAGATAGATAGATAGATAGATAGATAGATATTTTGCATGAACTCAATACTCAGCATTTTTTTGCAAGGGAAGCACACTTCGTTATTCACAGGAATATATGTCATAACATTTGGTGTATGTTGCCACATACAGTATGCACGCATCACTTTATCCAGTAATATCTATCTATCTATCCAACTATCTATCTATCTGGTATCTATCTATATATCTATCTATCTATCTATCTATCTATCTATCTATCTATCCAACTATCTATCTATCTGGTATCTATCTATATATCTATCTATCTATCTATCTATCTGGTATATAATAATAAACTTTATTACAGACTCAGTGGTCCAGCTAAAGCAAGACAAAACATATAAAAGATATAAAAGACACAATAAAAGAACGATACACAACATATTCACAGTGCAATATGTACAAATCACTTAAAAACAAAATAAGAAAAAAAGTCAATGACCTCAGAGGAGACAACTATACCAATGCTTCCATATCTTGGACAGATAGCGTGTAGTGCTTAATTTGATGCTAGTCAATGCCATGATATTACAATTCTCTGAGTTGTTCAGCCGACATATAAATTTATACATAAAATTTCTCAGTGAGGCTTGCAGCGTATTAACACCTGCAGCCACAAACACCTCGCTGGCGCTACACCAACGTGGTCTTCCCAGCAGAATTCTCAAGGCATCATTGTACGCTACCTGGAGTTTACGCAGGCTTGCTTTGCTGTAATTAGACCACAAGTGGGCAGTATAGAGAGGAGTGCAGTGTGCTCTGAACAAAGCCACCTTCACTCTATCTGTACATGCACCAAACTTGCGAAGCAAACTATTTGCTTGAGCATATAAAGCACGGCATTGCCTGTAAATATCTATCTATCTATCTATCAGATAGATAGATAGATAGATAGATAGATACCAGATAGATAGATAGATACCAGATAGATAGATAGATAGATAGATACCAGATAGATAGATAGATAGATACCAGATAGATAGATAGATAGATAGATACCAGATAGATAGATAGATAGATAGATAGATACCAGATAGATAGATAGATAGATAGATAGATAGATATTTTGCATTTACTCAATACTCAGAATTTTTTTTTGCAAGGGAAGCACACTTCGTTATTCACAGGAATATATGTCATAACATTTGGTGTGTGTTGCCACATACAGTATGCACGCATTACTTTATCCAGTAATATCTATCTATCTATCTATCTATCTATCTATCTAGTATCTATCTATCTATCTATCTATCTATCTGGTATCTATCTATCTGTCTATCTGGTATCTATCTATCTATATATCTATCTGGTATCTATCTATCTGTCTATCTGATATCTATCTATCTATCTATCTATCTGGTATCTATCTATCTGTCTATCTGGTATCTATCTATCTATCTATCTATCTGGTATCTATCTATCTGTCTATCTGATATCTATCTATCTATCTGGTATCTATCTATCTGTCTATCTGGTATCTATCTATGTATCTGGTATCTATCTATCTATCTATCTATCTGGTATCTATCTATCTATCTATCTGTCTATCTGGTATCTATCTATCTATCTATCTATCTATCTATCTATCTATCTGATATCTATCTATCTGATATCTATCTATCTATCTATCTATCTATCTATCTATCTATCTATCTATCTATCTATCTGGTATCTATCTATCTATCTATCTGGTATCTATCTATCTATCTATCTGGTATCTATCTATCTATCTGCTATCTATCTATCCATCTATCTATCTATCTGATATCTATCTGATATCTATCTATCTATCTATCTGGTATCTATCTATCTGGTATCTATCTAGCTATCTATCTATCTATCTATCTGATATCTTTCTATCAGATAGATAGATAGATAGATATCAGATAGATAGATAGATAGATAGATAGATAGATAGATAGATAGATAGATAGATAGATAGATAGATATTTTGCATTTACTCAATACTCAGAATTTTTTTTTTGCAAGGGAAGCACACTTCGTTATTCACAGGAATATATGTCATAACATTTGGTGTGTGTTGCCACATACAGTATGCACGCATCACTTTATCCAGTAATATCTATCTATCTATCTATCTATCTATCTATCTATCTATCTATCTATCTGGTATCTATCTATCTATCTATCTATCTATCTATCTATCTATCTGGTATCTATCTGTCTATCTGGTATCTATCTATCTATCTATCTATCTGGTATCTATCTATCTGTCTATCTGGTATCTATCTATCTATCTATCTATCTATCTATCTATCTATCTGGTATCTATCTATCTATCTATCTGGTATCTATCTATCTATCTATCTATCTATCTATCTATCTATCTATCTATTGGTATCTATCTATCTATCTATCTATCTATCTATCTATCTATCTGGTATCTATCTGTCTATCTGGTATCTATCTATCTATCTATCTATCTGGTATCTATCTATCTGTCTATCTGGTATCTATCTATCTATCTATCTATCTATCTATCTATCTATCTATCTGGTATCTATCTATCTGTCTATCTGGTATCTATCTATCTATCTATCTATCTATCTATCTATCTATCTATCTATCTATCTATCTATCTGGTATCTATCTGGTATCTATCTATCTATCTATCTATCTGGTATCTATCTATCTGTCTATCTGGTATCTATCTATCTATCTATCTATCTGGTATCTATCTATCTATCTATCTGGTATCTATCTATCTATCTATCTGGTATCTATCTATCTGTCTATCTGGTATCTATCTATGTATCTGGTATCTATCTATCTATCTATCTGGTATCTATCTATCTGTCTATCTGGTATCTATCTATCTGTCTATCTGATATCTATCTATCTATCTATCTATCTATCTGGTATCTATCTATCTGTCTATCTGGTATCTATCTATCTATCTATCTATCTGGTATCTATCTATCTATCTATCTGGTATCTATCTATCTGTCTATCTGGTATCTATCTATGTATCTGGTATCTATCTATCTATCTATCTATCTGGTATCTATCTATCTATCTATCTATCTATCTGGTATCTATCTATCTATCTATCTATCTATCTATCTATCTATCTATCTGATATCTATCTATCTGGTATCTATCTATCTGGTATCTATCTATCTATCTGCTATCTATCTATCCATCTATCTATCTATCTGATATCTATCTGATATCTATCTATCTATCTATCTGGTATCTATCTATCTGGTATCTATCTAGCTATCTATCTATCTATCTGATATCTTTCTATCAGATAGATAGATAGATATCAGATAGATAGATAGATAGATAGATAGATAGATAGATAGATAGATAGATAGATAGATAGATAGATATTTTGCATGAACTCAATACTCAGCATTTTTTTTTTGCAAGGGAAGCACACTTCGTTATTCACAGGAATATATGTCATAACATTTGGTGTGTGTTGCCACATACACACGCATCACTTTATCCAGTTTTTTTTTGTTTTTTTTTGCTTTGGGTTAAAATGATTGGTTGTGATCAAATGTTTACAAGACCAGAGGAGGTTTAAAAGGGGAGATTTCTAGACGTCTGTCAGAGGCGTCAACATCAGATGATACTGATTTCCTCCAGACTAACACAGCAACATTTACAATACAGAGACCAGCTGATCAGAGCAGGTGAGAAAACTTATTACTAACAAAAAGTGGTGGTGGTGGCAGTAGCAACTCCTGTTTATTGTTAAGCACGGGGCACTTAAGTCTCTGTTGTGTATCACTCATACCTGTCCCCAGTGGTCGAATTGTTAATTTCTAACAAGGGGGATGTAATGTAGCTTTGATTTTTTTGCGTGCACACATCATCAAATATGACAGCACAGATGTGCAAAATTAATCAAGATAAAGAAATGGCATGACCTATACCTGCTGCCTTTAAAAAACACAAATAATGCAGTAGTATTGCTATTGTAGTACAGACAAAAAACATTTGAGAGTGTAAATAAGAGTAGTTCTGTTCTGAAATAACTGTGAAAATTCATCTTAGAGTCTATATCATACGTCTATATAAGAATCTTAGAGAATCTTAGAATCCTATAAATATTTCCTTAGCCAGTTATAATTTCTCCTTACCTGTGAAGCCCTGGGCTGCTGTCAGGTCCCTGTCCTGATACCTGCCTGGTTTCTCCTGTCCTCTTTTATCTGTTGAAATAATATAGATAATAAATGTGCAAAGCAAAATTTATAATAGGATTAAGTGGTGACATAGCTCTGGAAATTAATCACAGTCACTGTCATGCTAAAAAGTGCTGGTCCACTGACTCCTCCCTGACCCTGCTCTTTATATATATATTATATTCTTATTAAGGAGGAGTGAGATTATTCCTAGCATGAAACTAGCTAGCAAATGATTTAACATAGGTAACAATAACATTAGTATTCTTGTTAACTACCTTAACTTGATATATTGGCATCTAATAATTAGTCATCATTTAGCTAACATTATCTACATGCAACAGCATTACAACTGATCCAGATCACAACATGACAGCGTGTCTGCCGTCTGGCGCTGCCTACTCACGGTGCGTTTAAAGACGGCTCGGAAAAACACCTTACCACATGTTAAAAACAAATTGAACGGTTGTAACGGCTGTAAAAAGTGTGGGGGACAGAGGGCACAGATACGGGGAGTGTGGGGGACATGTCCCGTGTGTCCCCCTTCAAATTACGTCCGTGCCTGCACACACAGATTCTATTAACAAGGGGGATGGTTTGTGGTCAAGGTTAACAAGGGAGATGGTTTTTGGTCAATTTTCTAACAAAGGGGATGGCATCCCCCCTCATCCCTCCTCATCCCTCCTCAATTCGACCACTGCCTGTCCCACTAAAACAAGGGCAGGCAGGCAGGAACCAATTAGCTCATAACCAAGAGAACACAATGCTGAATCTAGTACTTCCGAAATATAAATAATGTACCCATTAATAAATAACACAGTAACTTGACTACTTAAAAATAACCTCAAAACGTAATGTGTGCAGTAATTATGATCACAGTTTTATGTTGTTCCAAAACTCTATTTCTTCCACTTCAGACAAGATGAACATCGTTCTGCTGATCGCTGTCATGCTCACTCTTTCCCTTGCTCATGGATACAATCCATGTAGGCAGAGTGCTCACAGCAGTACGTACAGCAATTTTTTTTGGAGACACATCATCAAAGAACCCTTTGACAGATCATCATGGCTTGACTGGCAAAAGTAAGTTAAACATTGAGTCAATAAGCTGACTGTAAAATGGCCACTAATTATATCTACATACTAATGTACATTACAGTCACGCATACTTTAACAGGATTTTTAAAATTCTGTGTCTACTGTGTGTTTTATCACAGCCATTTACTTTGCAGTAAAAACACTGATCTCATTATACAGCTACATATGGAAGTACGGACTCAGCAGCAGACCCAGGCACTCCTTCATGGAGGACAGGGATGTGGCTGGTGTCGTGAACATCTGCAATGGCGGTGGCTACCCATTTTGCCTCCTCAACCAGATAACCTATGCATGAGCTCCTTTCCCTTGCTGGTGCATGATCTCACAGTCGACAGCAGCGGCAGAGTTTCAAGTCTCAAGAGTGAACGAAAAAAAGTGATTGTTGCTTGTAATCTGGTTGGGAATCAGTGCCTTCCTGTCCATTTTGAGAGGTACCGCGGGCAAAGGCCAGACAGGAGAGCTAGATGCTACAAGCCTTAGACACTGCTTAGAACAGGCAAAAGCTAGCTAAAGCTTTTTTTTCTTTTCTTTTTTTTTTTTACTTTTCACTGATTTGTTTCTTGAAACTTAATCATCACATAACCTAAGTTTAGAGTTCAGTTGTGTATATAAAACTGTTTGGTGTCATTTTCCCTGATGAGGTCAGTTCATACTATTGTCTACTATGTTGGGTTTTGGTCTCCACACCTCATGACTAACTTTTGCTATTTTATGTCAAGATGACGTTGGCATGAGACTTTTGGAAGATTTGCGTTACTTAATGACACACCTTGAAACCAACCAAACATCAACGCCATCTGTCCTCAGTATTCTACATAAAATTGTCCTGACATTAAATTTTGGTCACCTGATGTCACAAACTAAATTCAACCAAATATCAACGTCTAACAATGTCAGTGTCCAGCTGAGGTTGGTGTAAATGCCCTTCATTTTGTCAAAATAAAAGTCCTCTGCCACTTTAATGTTTTAGTGGCAAATGCACATGGTTTAAATATTAATGGACACATGTCACCTGTCAAAATCTACACCTATGTTAAACTGTTGTGTATCCTTTTTCATGATGAGGTCAATTATATCACTCTGTATAATCCTCTTATTGTGAAACTAATGTTGTTGCTCTACATATGTATCTGTGTATCTATTCATCTATCCATATAATCAAATAAATGGCTTACGGCTGCATCAATCAATCATCTGTCCGCTCATTGTTGTTGGTTTTATTGCATATTTATGTATGACAGATATTCGACAAAACTGGCCTGGCTTGGGTTCCTTAATGTTCTGACAAAGCAAAAGAGAGAAGATGCCAGACCACAGCTTGATACTGACCAGTTTGGGGTGGTATTTGGATGCAGGCAGCGACCTCTGAGGCTGAGAATGCAGAAGTGACAAACTGCAGTTCCTCTAATGGCCACTTGAGGCTGCTCCAAAACACAGTTAATCCCCTTAGACCCTCATGTTAAAATGCCCAACTTCACAGCAGATATAAACATGATTACAGCCTGGTATAAAAAACAGTTTTGGTCACCACAACTAATTTCACAGCTTATTAGAACTTTAGAGGGGGCTAGTAAACTGACATATTTTAGAGATATTTCATATTGTATTCAATGCATAATAACAGTTCTGATCTGCTGATAAACTGTACTACACTACTGCAGTATGAATGCAATAACTGCAGGAAGTTTGTATAAAAAGAGCTATTTGGATTTTTTTCAGCAGATTAATGCTGTGAATATTGCATCAGAGATTAATTTTTGCAATATTTTTCATTATATATTTCTTTTAATTTTCAGCAATCTTTTTTTTTTGACAAAGTTCATGTTTTTTTCACCCTGACTCTTGGCCATTTCCAGCTACTTTTCTGAAGCAGGAAGAGGCAGTTTAGCAGACATTAAAGGTGCCGTGAATATAGGTTGTATTCAGCTCTTTACTGTGTTTATCAGTTTAAAAATCTAAACTTTAACTTAACTTCTAAGTTTTCTGAATAAAAGTGAAATCCTGAGATTTACACCAACTGTATTTATTTATTTGTTTTCTTTTTAACACCCCTTAAAATCAAGAAGACCATGTGACCCCCAGTGAAACTTCGGTGACCCCCAGTGTACGAAGGCTTAAGGTTGCACATATTCAAGGGCCTGGATGTCAGATCCACCCGTCACTCCTCCACAGCTCCACTCATGCATCCAAATATAGTCGCCTGTGGCTAAAAAAAGCCAAGATGGTGACAGCCGAAATGCCAAAGTTGGGGCTTAAAAACAACAGTCCACAAACCAGTGGGTACCATCATAGTGCCTACGTACATCTGACGCCCTGGGAATGAGACTCAACAATCTACTATCTTTCTCCTGAATTACAAGCTGAACCTTTAATTAACTAGTTTGACATTTTGGGAAGTGCGTTTTGGTGGTAGGCGAGTTTTGTTCAGACACAGCTAGGTTAGCTGTTTCTCCCTGTCTTTATGCTAAGCTAAGCTAACTGTCTGCTGGATGTGGCCTCATATTTACCATACAAATATGAAAGTGGTTTCAATCTTCTAATTCCAACACTCAGTAAGAGAGGGAATACACTTTCCAAATTTGCCAGAATGTTGAACTATCATTCATTTGGTTTTGAGGAAAATATTAAATATGTGATGTATGAAAAATACATAAACTTTAACCTTCTTAGACCAAAACTTTTGTTTAGCATGCATTTTTAATTTCTCCTGGCTATTTAGGATAAGTACGACCTAAAAAGTAATCTAAGCATGATGTTTGAACAGAGAGTCATTTAGGAAAAAAACTGTCCTCATATGGGGACAATGGGTTTATTTTAGGTCGTCATATGTATAGTATGAAACTGTTGTACTCAAACAAAACTGCAAACAATCCAATATTGGTTCAGTATTTTATAAGTGTGTATGTTAGGGATCACTGTTTAAGTCAAACTATAAGCCTTACAGTTTGTTTAAAGTGCAACTTCGTGTACATTTTTCCTGCTCCATGCTTCAAGGAATGTTGGTTTTATGTGGAGAAAGTCTGTCATACTAAAGTGGCCAGTGTGAAATGCCACGATAATACAATAATAAAGTCCCAATGTTCTCAAACAGTCTCTTAGGTTGCTACTATTGCATAACTTGGTCAAAATTGTACACTTTAGTTAGAATAAATAAACCAGTTTCAACCATAAAATGTGATCAGGTTTTGTACCTTGTCAATTTTGGTGTTGGGATTGGCTGCAGACTGACTCGGCAGAGATGGCTGCCATCTTGTTTTTAAATGGATTAGTTTATAGTAGTGATGGCCACATGAGGCCTCATGAACCACTGTCTTTATTTTCTGAAGCCACCAGATGGTGCTGTCTGTTCAACAAAGGTTTGAAAGCACACTTCATTGCCAGTCCTTCAGCCTTTTTCTGTAAACCAAGAGCGCCATCTGGTGGGGTCAGAAAATAAAGAAAGTGGTTCATTGTGCTCTTACTACCACTAGATGGCACAAAAGGTGTTAACAAATGAAGAGAGGTCTAAGTTATGCAAAATGACATACAGTATATGGTGCAGTGAACCCAAAATGTAACGTCACGAGGACGCAGGGTTGCAGATTGTTAAGTTTTAAATGTTTTAAAGT